>JAHUTJ010051965.1:0-11343 GCA_036250325.1 Characodon lateralis
ACTAGCTGATGTTCAACATTCAGTCTGACAATTGTTCTCTTCACAGCACCACTTATTATTGACACAATGCTGGAGCACAGAGCACAGGTAGAGCACCGCCTACTGGATCATGTCGCCCTCTAGTGGAGCTAGAAGGTGCTTTCTGGTTATTGCAGATCAAACTGAGGTTCATACCTTGCAGTCCCAGCTTGGTACAAATCATAGAAAGAAGGTTTTCAGTCTGCATGTTCAGCAGGAAGTGCTGAAGATTCTGTGATTTAGTCCAAATAAATTCTCAGTCCAGCTGTTTGATGCTGGTTTGACAGAACAATGAATGTTTTCATGGCTTTGCTCCTTATTTTTCTCTCTGTTTAGATGAAAACCTCCAGAAGATGTTAAGATTCCTCCTGAGAGACACCTTTTATACAGATTAATGGTTTTATTTTTGTTTAGTTTAGAAATCTAGAAACATGATCCATTATTAGTCCAAAGTTTCAGTCTTGATATTTAATGTGTCAAACTTTGAATGTGATCCTGTTCTGGATTTAGAGCAATGATGACATGTTTGAAAGAGTTTAATATGAAAACAACTCAGTGATGAGACAGTTTATTCTTGGAAAACTTGGAATTTCTCTCATTCCTTGAGGAAACATTTTATTTACAGGACATTTATTGAGTCTTGACTCTGTAACGTGATCCCTGGAGGTGATCTTTGACAAATCGACCCACTGAGCAGAAACCCAACTGTCTCTAGCCACAGGTAGTTGAGGTGGGAACAATCAGCAAAGATCCAGACGGCTCCCATGACAGTCCAGCAGCCCACATCTGACCAAGAAAGACACTTTATCCAGTTGGAGACAACATGATACAATTTAGTTTAATTTCTTTTCAATATATTGATTTTATGCTGTGCACAATTGTACATTTTGATGATACACAGTGTAAATGTCATGATTAAAGGCTATGTCATACGCAGAAGGAGTCCTACAATGGAAATCAGTTCTTTTATTTGACCAGATTCCCTTATATGAGGTGAAAAATACATTTGGCTCAGTTTTGGTACATTTGGGTAAATTGTGCCAACATACCAGCTCCGCCTCGCACATTACCCACTAAAACGTATGTAGAACAAATATTATTCTACTGATTCAGTCCAGATTAGCTGGAGTTATAGTCAAGATGTTGATTAATACAACCTGAGGCTTTTCCTAGGATTTCAAAACGATCCCCATGGTGTTTTGCAATGTTCATTTAGTAAAAGGTTTTGGCGAGGCCAAACAAATGTCACCCAGTTTGCACTGTGCTATTTATATAGTACAAACTGAAGTATTAAAATGAGCTCAAAGTAATACCATTTACGTTAAAAAGCAATGTGTATTCGATAAAAGTGGAATAAATATGGGAGTTAAATATGATAAATCTGTTCTACAAAAACAGAAAAAAAATCAGTTGTCATTTAAGATGTATCAGGTATAGATGCCCGAGCCACCTCAACTGGCTCCTCTCGATGTGGAGGAGCAACAGCTCTACTCCGAGCTCCTCCCGGATGGCCGAGCTCCTCACCCTATCTCTAAGGGAGTGCCCGGCCACCCTACGGAGGAAGATAATTTCAGCTGCTTGTATCCAGGATCTCGTTCTTTCGGTCATGACCGACAAGTAAATCAAGAGCACAGCGTCCCCCTTTCTGCGGCAGCCGGAGATCGACCTGTCTGTCGATCGCCCGCTCCATTCTCCCCTCACTCGTGAACAAGACTCCAAGATACTTGAACTGCTCCACTTGAGGCAGGAACTCCTCTCCAACCTGAAGAGGGCAAGCCACCCATTTCCGGTCGAGAACCATGGCCTCGGACTTGGAGGAGCTGATCTTCATCCCAGCCGCTTCACACTCGGCTGCGAACCGGCCCAGTGCATGCTGTAGGTCTTGGCTAGAGGGGGCGAGCAGGACCACGTCATCTGCAAAACGAAGAGTCGAAATCAACTGGTCCCCAAACCAGAACCCCTCTGGCCCTTGGCTGCGCCTTAGAACGTTGACAAATGGTAGCCCTGTTGGAGTCCAACATGCACTGGGAACAGGTCCGACTTAGTGCTGGCAATGTGGACCAAACTCCTGCTCTGCTTGTACAGAGACCAGAGGGCCCCTAATAAAGGGCCCCGAACTCTGTACTCCTGGAGCACCCCCCACAGAGCAGAGGGACACAGTCGAATGCCTTATTCTGAATCCGAGGTTTGACTATCGGCCAGACTCTCCTCTCCAATACCTTGGCATAGGCCTTAAGAGGGAGGATGAGGAGTGTGGTCCCCCTATAGTTGGAGCACACCCTCTGGTCACCCTTCTTGTGAAAGGGGACCACCACCCCAATCTGCCAGTCCAGAAGAACAGTCCCCAACCACTACGCAATGTTGAAGAGGCATGTCAACAATGAAAGCCCCACATCCAGAGACGTGGGGATCTCATCCACCCCTGAAGCCCCGCCACCATAGAGCTTTTTAACTGCCTTGGTGACTTCAGCCTGGGTGATGAAAAAGTCCAATCCAAGTCCCCAGCCTCTGCTTCCACCAGGGAATATGTGAAGGCAGGATTGAGGAGAACCTCAGAGTACTCCTTCCACCACCTGATAATGTCCCCAGTCGAGGTCAGCAGCTCCCCACCCCCACTGTAAACAGTGTTGGCGACGCACTGCTTCCCCCTCC
Organism: Characodon lateralis; assembly: GCA_036250325.1. Taxonomy (NCBI): domain Eukaryota; kingdom Metazoa; phylum Chordata; class Actinopteri; order Cyprinodontiformes; family Goodeidae; genus Characodon; species Characodon lateralis. The sequence goes on from JAHUTJ010051965.1 coordinate 2,671, forward strand.
TGAAGCACCGGACGGTTTGCCAGAATTGTTTCGAGGCCAACCGGTAGTCCTTCTCCATGGCCTCACCGAACTCCTCCCAGGCCCGAGTTTTTGACTCTGCCACAGCCTGGGCCACGGCACGCTTGGCCTCACGGTACCCATCAGCCGCCTCAGGAGTCCTACAAGCCAACCAGAGCCGATAGGACTCCTTCTTCAGCTTGACAACATCCCTTACTGCCGGTATCCACCAGCGGGTTCGGGGATTGCCGCCATGACAGGCACCACAGACCTGATGGCCACAGCTAAAGGCAGCAGCATCGACAATGGATGCAAAGAACGTGGTCCATTTGGACTCTATGTTTCCAAGCTCCCCCGGAATCTGGTCAAAGCTCTCCCGGAGGTGGGAGTTGAATACATCCCTGGACAAGGGCTCTGCCAGACATTCCCAGCAGACCCTCACTATGTGCTTGACCCTGCCAAATCTGTCCGGCTTTCTCCTCTTCCAGCGGATCCAACTCACCAACAGGTGGTGATCAGGTGACAGCTCAGCCCCTCTCTTCACATGAGAGTCCAAATCATGCGGCCGAGGTCTGAAGACATGACAACAAAGTCGATCCATGACCTCATACCTGGGGTGTCCTGGTGCCAAGCGCACTGATGAACACCATTATGCTTGAACATGGTGTTCATTATGGACAATCCGTGACTAGCGCAGAAGCCCAATAATGAAACACCATTGAAACTCGGATTCAGATCAGGGAGGTCATTCCTCCCAATCACGCCTCTCCGGGTGTCACTGTCAGTTCCCTCATTGGCGTTGAAGACTTCCAGCACAATAATGGAGGCCCCAGGAGGGGCACTATGTAGCACCCCTGACAGGGACGCCAATAAAACCGGGTACTCCATACTACTGCTCGGCCTGTAGAGATCTGTCAGAGATCTGTCCCCAACCTGAAGGCGCAGGGATGCGACCCTCTGATCCACTTGGGTAAGCCCCAACACACGACGGCTGAGTTGGGGGACAACAAGCAAACCCACCCCAGCCTCTCCCCGCGGCACCTCTGTGCATAGAGGTGAGCCCGACTATTTCTAGTCGATATCTCTCGACCTCCCGCATAAGCTCAGGGTCCTCCCCCTACCCAGTGGGGTGACATTCCACGTCCCTATAGCCAGCCTAAGCATCCAGAGATCGGACTGCCAAGGTCTCCACCTTTGTCCGCTGCCCGATCCTCTTTGCACCGGTCCCTAATCATTCCCCCTACAGGTGATGGGCCCACTCGGGGATGGCCTCACGTCTATCATTCAGGCTTGGCCCAGGCCAGGTCCTGCGAGGAGCAACCCGGCCACCAGATGTTCTCCTACGAGTCCCGACCCCAGGCCTGGCTCCAGTTCGGGACCCTTTCTCCACCGTACCGGGCAACGTCATGCCTCGATTGTGTGGTCCTCGTGAAGGTGTATTGAACCCCTCTTTGTCTGAGCCTGTTTGCCTTGGGAGACCCTACCAGGGCCATTTAAGCCCCAGACAACATAGCCTCTAGGGTCATTCGAGCACTCAAACCCTTCCACCACATTAAGGTGGCAGTTCAAGAAGTGATGCAAATTAATTATTTCTAAGTGCATTTTTTTACTAAAAGTGTTGTTAAAACTTATATCTTGCATCAATGTCTTGTTTAACAAATTGCTTCAAGTGTTTTGTATTACAAGAGAGTGTGTTTGACTTAAACATACATTTATCTAGAAATTAAAAACACAATTGGAGTTTTCCTTGAGAGGCTTACCTCAGCAGAATCCCGTATTGGTAACGTGGAAGATGAGGTCACTTCGCTAACAAGTAAAGAAACATTCCTCCGCAAGAGGGTCCAGGAACTAGTTCTGAAGGTGGACGACCTCGAACACAGAAGCCGGAGATCCAATCTGAGAATTGTCAGATTACCTGAGAAAACTGAGCATGGGGAAATCACAAGGTTCTTGCAGACCTGGCTGCTGGAGGTTCTGGGATGGGACACGTTCCCATTCCCCCCAATTATTGAGCGGGCACATAGACTGCAGGGCCAGAGTACTCCCGGTGGGCCGCCGCGTGTGATCATTATGAGGCTTTTGAATTACCAAGACAAGTTGAGGGTGATGACAGCGATACGTCTGAAGGGGAAGGTGATGTATAACGGCTGCCATGTGATGTTCTTCCCGGACCTATCTACGGAAGTTATGAAACAACGGAAACAGTGCAACCAGGTAAAACAACAGCTCCGGGATCTAAATATTAACTTTGGCCTGATATTCCCAGCAAAGATGAGGCTTTTCCACTGCGGTAACCGCTACCTTTTCCATACGCCTAAAGAAGTGGAGGAATTCATAAGGAAAATAGGACAGCAAGCTGATGGGTATTCACACTTCCACCTTAGATGATTTCAATAAAACTCAATATGAGCAGTATTCAGCGATCATAGTTGATGGACTATATTACAGGTGGCCTCGGACAATATTGGTATCGAACCAGTCCTCCCCTTCAAGCAGTGGGGCATAATTCTCAGTCAACTTGTTCGGGGTGTAGTTTGAAGTCGTGGTAAAAGTTCTTAGGCAGACGTTCTTTCTGCTCCTCTTAAGCCAGGATCAGTAACATAACCAAGTCGCATAACGAAGAGGAGAGGGGAGTATGGGACTTCACTGGAGGGAGATCTCAAGATTGTTTTTTATGTTTATAATTGTTCAATGTTTTCAAGCTGCAGTTTTCTTCGAGTTGTATAGTGCAAGTTCCTAAAGTTGAGACAAAATGCAGTCATTGTTGATACTTGGGCACTAACTGAATGAGTAATGAATCAACTATTGAATTAATATCCTGGAATGTAAGAGGTCTTGGGAAACTGATCAAATTTAAAAAAGTAATATGTAGGCTCAAACAATATCATCCAAAAGTGGTCTTTATTCAAGAAACACACTTATTTATGAATCAAGTTGCTAGACTAAGGAGAAGATGGCCAGGCCAGGTATTTTCAAGCTTCTTTTCCTCACTTGCTAGGGGAGTGTCAATACTTATTCACAAATCCCTACATATATGTATTAAAAAAACTATCATAGATCCTGCTGGAAGATTCATTATAATTCAAGGTTTAATGATGAACAAAAACTTAATATTGGTTAACCTGTATGGCCCTAATATAGATGACCCGGACATTTACAATAATTTGTTCTTCTCTATTGCTGGTCTCCATGGTGATGAAATTATTGGCGGGGACTTTAACTGTACTCTAGATCCGAAGCTTGACCGATCAACTGGCTCGGATTCGTCTCACCCTAAGAGTAGACAAGCTATACAACATTTCATGTCTGAACTAAATCTAAAAGATATATGGAAAGTAATGAATCCAACAAAGAGAGAATATTCCTGTCATTCAACTACCCACAAGAGCTACAGCCGTATAGATTATTTCCTGGTTTCAAATTCTTTGATACCCAGAATTACCAGTTGTATGTATAAAAGCATATTGATCTCGGATTACTCACTATGCATGCTTAAATTCTCATCCTTGAATGCTTCTAGACACAGTCCTGTCTGGCGCTTAAAACCTCACTGGTTGCAAACACCTAGTTTCCTGAAATATGTAGAAAGAAATATTGATGATTACTTCAACTTCAATAAATCAGAGACTACAGCATCTATTAGATGGGAAGCCTTCAAGGCATTTATACGGGGGCAGATGATAAGTTACACAAAAAGCAAGTCAAATCAAATGAGTTAGGAGATGCTTGACCGTGAGGGGCAAATAAAAGAGGCTGAACTTGAGATAAGTTTAAATAATTCTAAAGAAAAACAACAAGAACTGATATTGCTGAGAGCAAAATATGATAAACTAACCACTGATAAAGCCTGAGCAGAACTATTCAGACTGAAACAGACTTACTATGACCAGGGAGAGAGGGCGGGAAAACTTTTAGCATGGCGCATAAAAGCTTTGCAGAATGAGAGGGTAATAAATGAAATTACAACTGCAGATGAAAATATTACAGATCCACAAAGAATAAATGATCTTTTTAAAGATTATTACTCAAAGATATATACCTCTAAGGGACAGATAAGACAGGTTTCGATAGACTCCTTTTTTGATTCTATAACTACCCCCATACTTGGGGAAGAAGCCAAGGCAGAGCTGGATGCACCAATATCTATAAATGAACTTTCAAATGCCATAGATAAACTAAAATCAGGAAAATCACCCGGACCAGACGGGATACCTTCAGACCTATATAAAATATTTAAAAACAAATTAGTATAACCCCTCTACGATATGTTAGTGGAAAGTTACACAACAAAGGAATTACCTCCCTCGATGCAAAATGCTGTTATAACAGTACTACCAAAACCTGGGAAGTCAGCTACAAAATGTGAATCCTACAGACCAATTTTACTTATAAACTCCGATGCCAAGATAATAGCAAAAGTACAAGCAATCAGGCTTGAAAAATTTCTGCCCTCCCTCTCTGACCCTGACCAGAATGGATTTGCAAAAGGACGGCAAGCTCACCACGGAATCCGTCGAGTACTGAACATAACATCCAGATACAGCTCCAGAAAAAGCATTTGATAGGGTGGAGCATGCTTCCCTTTATAAAGTGTTTTCTCAATTTGGCTTTGGCAAGTATTTTACAACCTGGATTAAAATAATTTACGATAAATCTACAGCATCAGTTATAACCAGTAATATTGCATCCAAACCCTTCAGCCTAGCTAGAGGCACGCGTCAAGGCTGCTCCCTCTCATCTCTCCTTTTTGTGCTGGGAATTGAGCCATTGGCTGTTGCCACAAGGAACAATCTAAATATTGTGGGCATTAGAATAAATAATATTAGCCCCCTCTCCAGAGGTGGATGGCGGTTGTTGGGGACTGGGTTTGGGGCAGGGGCCGGGGCCGCGCGGGTCTGGGTGGTGCCGGCGCTGTCTGCCTGTCTCTGCCACAGGAAGGAAGGGGACCACCTCCTGGGTTCGAGGGCTGGTTGCCCCTAGGGGGTACCGGCACCTGGACCTGGGAGTATAGAGTATGCATGGGGAGTGTGAATGAGTGTATTACGTCCATTGTGGTTTGTCTTGGGTGCAAGTGATTTTGGGTGCGAGTGATTTTATGTGTATGCATGAGGGTGGGAGTGGGTGATTGTGACTGTGAGTGCCTGTTTCTGTTTTTTTTTGTTTTTTCTTGTGACAGGTTGGGTCTTGGACTGCTCCCTCTCCTGGATCAGCTTAGGCCCCCCCCATCTTATGGGGGGCCTATTTCCTCCCCGCCACACTACCTGCCGGTGGTTGGAGTCTCTGCCCGCTGGTGTACTTGTGGTTCTCGGTGTCCGGGGCTGGGTGCTTTGGTGTGTGCTGGCTCACTCCTGGTGGCTGCTTGCCGGGGCCTAGCCCCCTGGGCTCTGTCGGGCCTCTGCTTGCGGGGTGGTGTGTCCCGGGGTCTTGGGTCTCTGGGTCCATGGCTGGATCTGCACGGGCGTGGACGGCTGCCTGTGGGGCCTGTGGCTGCGGCTCCTGGGGCTTCTGCACTGTCGCTGCTGGGTGGTTCCCCTGGGACTCTCCATTGCTCTTCTCTGGGGGGGTTGCGGTAGTCCCGGTGGTGGTTCTCCTGGGGTTCCAGTGCTTTGGGGGGCCTTTGGATGTCTGTGGCTCGGATCTCCTCAGTGTCTGCACGGGGACCACGGGGCAGGTTGGTGGGTCCTCAAACTCCCTATTGCATATTTTTGTGGAGAAACCTTGTATGCTCCTTGGATGCTCTATTCTGGGCTGCACCTCTCAATAAGTACATTTTACATTCAGAATTACCGTGTACTATTTTGTTTAAAAAAAATACAGCTGCAGGTGTATAAGCAAGCAGGGTGTAATCTTTTATTCTCTTCATCCTTCTTTCTCTCCTCCACTCTTTCCTCCTTTTCTCCCCTTTTTCCCCATCTCTCTCTTTTTCAATCTTCTGTTTTCCTTTTCATTTCAGTCTCTGTGTCCGTAACAATTAAAATATTCCCAAAGAGGTTTATAATAAAGTTTCTTCTATAAATATCAAGCAGAGCTTTAAAGCATTGGCTGTGATGCTCTGCTTGTGAAAGTAAAACTGTTGGGCAATTTCTTGGCACTCAGACAACAGTTCTGAGCGATACTCTGCCGGACAGGACACGGTAAAAAAAATAATAATAATAATGAATCTAAAATTCGATTATTTGCCAATAACATAATTTTAATGATGTCCAAATAAAAAAATTCAATTCCCCAGCTACTTAAAACTGTTGAGGAATTTGGCAATATTTCCGGTTATAAACTTAATGAATCTAAATCCGCTATTCTATTTCTAAAACAATCTGAAAGAAGCAATCCACCAATTCACACTACATTCCAAGTAGCAAAAGACAGCCCTACTTACTTGGGTATAAAGATTACTCCAAACATAGATGAACTGGTTTTGGCAAACAACACACCAACAGTTGACTCAGTAGTGGAATCAATTAACAGATGGTCCACGTTGCCCATTTCCTTGATTGGCCGTATAAATATTCTCAAAAGGAACGAACTTCCAGAATTCCTGTATCTCTTCCAGGCCATCCCCCTCAATCCACCAAATGTTTCTTTGTAAAGATGCAAACAATCTTCAATAATTTCATTTGGAATAACAGACGGCCCAGATTGCGCTTATTATTACTATATCTTCCATTTGATAGAGGAGGGCCAGGGGTACCAAATCTTAAATGGTACTATTGGGCTGCTCAGCTCTCTAGTGCCTCCTGTTGGTTCTCAGCGATTGGTTTATCTTGGGTAAACTTAGAAAATACTAATACCACCCCCCTATCCCTAAATTCTTACTTATATTCAAGAAAATATAAAGATTTGTTAAAAAATACATTAAACCCACTGGTAAAAAATACCATTCGAGTTTGGTTTGATGCACATAGGTTCAAGGATGCAGTATCAACACTATCCCAATTTTCTCCGTTTTGGGGCAATATGACATTTGAACCAGGTGGAAAAGATATGGGTTTCAAAACATGGCATGATTAAGGTCTATGTAAAATTGCAGATTTATTTGATAAAAGGACTATGATGAGTTTTGATGGCTTAAATGCAAATTTGAAATTCCCACTAAGCATTTTTTTAAGTTTCTTCAAATTAGAAGCTTTATGTTAGCTACACAAAAGTTTCTTACCTTACCCACTCTCACTTCATTAGAGGACCTAGCAATAAACCACCAAATGAAGAAGGGTCTAATATCTCGTTTCTACAATTCCCTCAAAGACAGTTAACAAACCTCCTCAGATAAGAAAAGACTGGCATGGTGTGAAGATTTAAAAAGTAATATATCAGTGAATGAGTGGCAGATGGCCTGTCTGAAAGCTCAGACACAATCTGTTAACACTAAACTTAAACTGATCCAATATAAATGGCTAATGAGAACATATGTTAGGATTAATTGGAATGTATGAACCTGACTTTGTGAAGAGCCTTGAGACGACATGTGTTGTGAATTGGCGCTATATAAATAAACTGAATTGAATTGAAACTGAATGTTACCCCAACATTATTAAACACATTTAACTCTAATATTCCAGATAAATGTGGGGCCAAAGGCACTCTGATCCATTGCTTATGGGAATGCCCTGAGATCCAAAAATTTTGGAGGGAGGTTTTGGATAAAGTTTCACACATCACAGGTGTTAAGCTGGATTATTGTCCTAAACTATGCATTTTAGGGATTTTTTCCACTGAAATTCAATTAAGCAATGTTGACAAAAAAACCATAATCTACTGTTTGCTACAGGCAAAATATAGTATAGCCAGGTCCTGGAAATCTATTGCTAGGCCTCAGCTGAAAACCTGGCTATCTACGCTATCTAGTTCTCTTGCCCTAGAGGAACTCACCTTTATGATTAAAGGTAAATACTCTATGATTAAAAAGATGTGGAAACATTTCTTGCTATTTTTGGAATGTGGAAGTGTTTGTAATGATGAATGAGTGAGCGAACGTAATCGGACTAATTTTGTTCTTTTTGTTATATGGACGAAGTTTCCGTTATGCTTAGGCTAAATAAAAAGAATTCAAGTGCATTTAGCTGTATGAAAAGTGTTAGAAATTGAATCACTGATAATGGCTGCTGTGACACAAGGGGGAGAACTTTTAATATGAACAAGTTGTTTGATGCCTCTAATGTACGATGCTCAGAACGTTTGGATTCAATTCCAGTACGTGGCCCGGATGCAACAAACTTAAAATATACTGTCTCAATGCACTTTAAATATGTTTGGCACCTTGAAGTTTTCGGCTATTAATGCCTTTCTTCTTTTTGTCGTCTTTTGTTGCTGTTATTACTTCCTGTTATGTGCGCATGTGAGATACATGTCTTGTACCGTGAAAAAAAACCCATACATTTATCTAAATTAAATTCTGGGCTGGACAACCCATCTGGTTAAAGTCCAAAACCATCAAGAATTCCCATAACCATGTTTCAGTTCTCAGCATTTAACTTGTGTTTGACGATCAAGTCACTGACAAAAAAATGATATTATTTTCCCATAATCCCCAGCTCTAATACAGCATCCCATATATTATTAGGAAAGAAACACACAGGAATACAGTGATGATGCTGAGCTTCAAATACTGAAAAATTATCATTTAATTTATTCACACAAATTAGAAGATGATCAGAAGGAAATGAATTTGAGTGTAAAACA
>JAHUTJ010051966.1:0-11339 GCA_036250325.1 Characodon lateralis
AAGAGTTTGTTGATTGAAATATGTTTGACTTTGAGTTGACTTATTTTTGTTAATAAATTCTTGTATTTTAAGAAATTGTGTGAATTCATTCCATGTGTGCAGAGTTTATGCTGTTTAATAATGTCAGAGTTTGGCTCACGCCTTTCTATTTTGTCCTAATACCATCACCTTACTGGGCTGGTATTCACAGGACAACCCTTAACAGACCGAAATATTATTTGATAAAATATTAATATTAAATAATATTTTCAGATTCACAGTCACAACAGTTCAGAACAATCAGCACATAGTGCCAAATGTACAGTTGTCATTATGATACAAAAAGAGCAATCACTGTTGTCAGTCAGTCATTTCCTACCACTTATTCCATAGTGGGTCGCGGGAAAGCTGGTGCCTATTTCCAGCAGTCTATGGGCAAGAGGCTGGGTACACCCTGGACAGGTCGCCAGTCCATCGCAGCAGTCACTGTTTAGTAATAAAAGGACTCACCCAACCACTAACCTAGAGTGAAATAAAAATGTATGTTTGTATTCTACGAAAAAAACATGAGCACAACCTTATATTCTACTGACAAACTGGCATTAATTAAATTTTCAATTCAATTTTATTTATATAGCGCCAATTCACAACACATGTTGTCTCAAGGCACTTCACAACAGTCAGGTACATACATTCCAATTAATCCTAACCATTGAACAGTGCATTAGTAAGTCTAACAACAGAAGAACAAACAAATTTTGCTCAACTTCTCTTGAAAAGCAGTGAACACATGTGTAGCATAGAAAGATACAATTGTGTGTTTCTCACATGACTAATACCTTGTGTACATGTAAGGAGTTGTTTTTATTGTATGCTTGTGTGATTATTTTTTTAAATATTGACAATATAAAGTGTTTTTTTGGACACTTTAAGTCAACTTGTTTTAGTTGTTTTTCTTCCACTAAATGATGTGCATTGATTGTATACAGGTTTGTTTTTCTCAGGATCTGCGTGAGTCAAGTGAGCAGTGTGTTTATATGAGCTTTGACACTTATTTCTCTAACAGCAGGAGCCAAAGGTTTTGTTACTGAAAGAAGACCTATTGAGAGGAAAAAGCTGCTGCGTTTGCACTCCAAAACAAAATGTAACAGCACACTTCAAGTACTCGCTCAGGCGGTCGATCATGACTTCACAGAGAGCCTGTTAATTGAGAGAGTACAATCAACATGTTTACCAGTTTGCTCTCAGTCAATAAAGAAGTTTGCTCTAAGGCCCTGATGAATTTCATTAGGCACCACGTGGTTTGTCTTGGGCACATATGACAGGTCGGCGCTTTGATGACTTGCAGCTTTTGTTGGGTTGTCGGCTCATTGGGAAACATGAAAGTGTGGCACAAGACGGATGGAGAATAAAAATACTCCCTCTCCCTGCATTCGCCGGGGAAAAAAACCCTTCCAAATGCCTGTTGGCTTGGAGCGAACTCATAGCTACATCTGACTTCATTTGTTCCTGCTGCCTTCCAGGCCTCAGTGTCTGCTGCTGCAACAGGAAACCAATCCAATCACTTGGGTGTGATAGAGGTAGGGACCCTGGGTTGGCTGAAAGGGAACTAAGGAGGAAGTAAAAAAGGGCAGCTTGGTCTCCTTTCTTCCTTTCTATCCACTCTCCTGTCACACAGCGAACAGCATGACAGCTGGGGCTGGTTGCTGGAAGCTCTCGCTAAATAAGACAGGAGCTGGGAGGCTAAAAATCGTGCTTCCTCAGATTGATTGCTGAAAGGCAAGCAAGAGAAAGGAGTGATGAATGAATTCAAGCAGCCTGGTGTTCATTTAAAGAAAGACTGCATTTGTGTTATCCACCAGTGGGATATAAGAAACCAGAGATACCAGAGCTGTAAAGAGCTATTAATAATTTTAAAGGATATATCCCCACTCAGCTTTGTTCAAAATCAACTCAGCAAGAATTAAACTATTTTGGAGGTTTTGAATAAAAACAACAGGATTTTCTGTTTTTAAGGGTTAATATCGAGGTTTATGTCATTTTGTATTCAGTATAAAAGGTCAGAGACTGGGCAAAAACAGCAAACAAACAAAGGCCAATATTAATTAAGCTCTCCATTGGTGTTTTTAAGCTATATTTACAGAATATTGATAAAGAAAAAGCATTGCTTCAGTGATTAATGCTTTGTGGTACATATCTTAATGATGATAAGTATTCAGTCTCTGAAGGGCTCCGTTGAGAGCATTGGCACTCATAATTCACTCTCAAGATTGACTGAGACTGAAAATTGTTATTCAGTCCAATTATAAATTGAAATTTCACCAACAGAGCCACTGATGGCTGCCATGTGTTTGAAGTTAATGTTTACATGCTTTGCAGAAGTGTTCACACTCTTTCAACTTTCTCTCATTTTGTCACATGAAAACCTTTATTGTATTTTATTGGGATTTTATGTGATAGACAAACACACAAAGCATTGCATAGTTGTGATGTGGAAGAAAATTGGTTTACAGTGATGGTAAAAAGAAAGTATGCCATCTGTCACTTGTAAGGTTTTAAAATATAAATGATCTGGCAGCCAAGGTTACATAATTATTTCAATCCAGCCTTGAATGTAGAAACCCACACGTTACGGAATTTACCATGTAATTAATTATTAAATAAAGATGCGGCCAAATGAAAACTAGGTACACTCGAAGCTGGATCTGTACAAAATACATAAAACCTCCAAATATAAAGGAAGTGTTTTATCCTTGGTAACGTCCTTTCATCATCATAACTGAGAGATCCTGATGATTATGGGAAAGCTGGAACTAAAAAAGACACAACGTTAGCGACAGTGAGTGCTTGATGAGGCTTAACCAGTAGAAATGGTAAGAAAGAACAGTATGAGGAGCAAGAAACATCCTAATAAATTGTATTTTTATGTGCTAGTTATTAATTTGACAGTTGGTTTAGAAATGAGTCGGAATTCTAGAAATGAAAGATTCATTAGAACAAAACTTAAGTTTTTACTCCTCTTTGAGTTTTCAAATTCAATAAAACCAGAGGTTAAAGGCAACTAAAAATGTAGTTGTCTATTGTAATTTATTTTCATAATTGTTACTCAAATTAAAATCAAAACGAACAACTGCACATTGATATCTTGAAGGAAAAGCTTTTTATTGTACCTTTCTAATGACCACTGGAAATTGTTCAGCGTTACATTGTCAGGTGAGTGAAGAGTTAAGATCATGACCTGAAATATGTGAAGTCACATGCTATAGTACAACTTCTTTATTTTGTGCATTCAAGGACTTCTCTACATACCCAGAAAAAAAACTATGTCAAAGATGACTTTATACAAGCTTCAAATCCTGCAGCATCTTAAGGAATCTTGCTGGCTCAGACTGATAAAATGATCAATATCAACAGAGGAATCCATCGATCTATGACAACATGCTGGCATGATCCTCCCTGTGTGTCTCTTTTTAGCTTTGATCAATGAGTTAATGTGAAACCATATTACAACCCATCAGCTTCTTGAATCTAGATGTGCATGGTGATCGTTTCATTCACAAACATATATTAAGTCAAACATTTCAATGGTTTATTTGAACTGTGCTTTTTACAGTTAATGTCAACAACTTTAAAACAGGAACTGGCACAAGTAAAGTTTTTTTGTGAATTTTCTCTAATCCACACAGGGTAGAAATAATTAGTATTTGTTTGACAGTTTATTGCATTGTCAAATAAGCCTGAATACCAGGACAAGCCAAAAATGTTCTCTGGAAAGATGTTTCATGGTTGATGCAACTCTGGACTGTACCTTTTCTGCCAAGAAGAGTGGTCAAATATTGAGCCAGAATTATGTCAGAAACCTGTTAACGTCTGCATAAAATGTGTGGTTGATGTGCATCTTGCCCAGAACATTGTACTAAATTAGAATGTATGTACATACTTGACTCTGTATGTATATTTTAGACCATGTGTTCAGTAAAAATCCAAAATAAACTTGCATAACCAATTGTCGGTTTTAAAAATCATTGCAATTGTATATTGTGTGATCCTACCCCATCCCTGATAAATGAACAATTAAAATTAATAATTAAAAGTCTAAAATTAATCTAACATTCATGCTAATGATGACCATATGTAAACCTCTGACCACAACTGTTTATTGTATGGACAATAAAAAGCAAGCGAGCAAAATAATAATAATAATAAGGTGCTCACCATTTTGTAGTTACTGGGTAGAAAAGGTGATCTGTTTCACTGAATGGACAACGTGATGAACCTCTCACGTGAATTTAACAATGGCACAGAGAGGTGGAAAGAAAAGAGGCTAATGAGAGCCCCTTGACTATGACCTTGTGTTTAGAAGTGATGCCTCCAATAATGGTGATGTTACTTTGTGTTTCACACAGCCAGTAGGGAAGGGCTCTCACTTAAAGCTCATTCACACAGAAACAGTGACCAGGATGGGCTCTCAGGCTTTGTTTCTCAGAGAAGAACAGAGCAGAATGTCCATACTTCTCATGTGAACAGGCTCACACTGTGAGAGTGGAGGTGAGTCTACAGCAAACAGTTCCTCTCCCCACTTTCCCAAAAATATGGAGTTGTTACTGAAGTGTCAGAGCAAGGGAGCAAACCACCATAGACCACTGAGATAGTGCTGTATTTCATGAAAGAGCAGAAAAACACTCAGAACACACATGGCAAAGCCTTTCAAGTGAACGTGACAGATAAGACCAGAGAGCAACAAAGCGGTGGAGTTCATTATTTTCAGTTTTAGGTAAGATGTGTACAATGTGAAACCCACTTAAGGGGAAAAGTGTTTTAACAAATTCAGAATTCAGAAATGCTCAATTAAATTTGATATGTTTATATGGAACCAAATGATAACAATGTCATCTCAAGCCACTTCACAAGACAGACAGGTCCAATCTTTTTTTATGTGTCCACAATATACTCTATCCTGCCCAGTCCCCCAGTTAAATTGAGGTTACAAACAAACACAGTCCTAACTTTAGTAAAAAAGAATAAAAGACAAGTGATTATCAAATGCTTGTAGGTAGAGAATTATCTCCCAAAAGATGCCCAGCCAATTGAATCAATTTAACTTTGCATAAATTCCTCCTCCTGATGAGACACGTTACAGTGGGGAGTGACGACTCAATTTTCACAATCCACTGTTCTTAAAGGTTGGGCAAAACATCTGCAAAGAGGTGTTAAATGTACATAGTCGTCTTAAGGGTTTGTTGCAGCTGTCGGTTTAGGTGGAGTTATGTCTTTATGAGCAGTCAGTTTCTTACCTGCAGTAGACAGCAATCCCAGCAATCCCAGAGCCATCCCAGTTTTAAAAATCAGAAAGTAGTTCTCAAGGAGGAATCAACTTCTACATAGAGAAGGAAACATTTGAAAATATTTTTCAACCACCAAAATTATGCCAACATGGATACCTTCCTTAACCAAATAATGTTTGTATTGCTCCATTTAATTGAATGTAATTATAAATGATATAACCAGATGCAGTGGCCCAGATATGAAGGTGTGTACTTTATGTTTGAGACCTATCGTAGTTTGATGAAGGCATGAAAACTGTAACATATAGACAAGTCAACTGACAAAGTACAGTCAGAGTTTTCTTTATGCACCAGGTGCTGATGTCCTGTTGCCGCTTTGGTCCTCCAACTCCTCAAAACAGACAGATTCTGCAGAAAAAGAAAAAAAAACACATCTTCTTAAATAAACTGTGTAAATTTTGTTAAAAATAATGTGTCCTTTTTAAATATAGAAAACAAACATAAATATTGTTCCAACAGGAGCTTCACTTGTAAAAGAAATAGAACTCCGTCAAATTAAAACATCCATAAACCAGAACTAAAAACAACAAAAAAACGCTATAATACTATATATAACCTCTAGCATCATGTACTGATACGGAGATGGTAATTCCAACGTGATTCCTCCAGTCAGATGTTCTTAGGGTTTTGGGGAGTGCCTCGACAGATCAGGACCTGGAATTCGGTTTTTTAAAGTAATAAAAAAGGAGGAAGACAACAGCGACCAGATGTGAAAATAGCTACTAACTGCTCTCATCTGTTGGATGTGATGGGTGTGTTTGCATCTGCATGTGTTTCATGCAATCTGCTTTGTAAATCTAGTGCTAATAAAGTAAATACCTGCAAAACAGTTGCCAATAACCGAGGAGGTTGTGTTGTTTAATTCATTAAGAATCACAGTCCGTGATTAGTAAAATATTTACTTTGTAAAAAACATACATTGATAATTCTTATTTTTACCAAAAGTATTGCTAAATTATTTACTTGTCTTGTCCTTCAGTCCCAAATATAGTGGACTGGATTTATTATGAGACCTTTAGTAATTATGAGTCTATGTATCCCTTGTTGTTCATCTGGAATTCATCATTATGTTTGTCTAATCCTGAAAAATGTGAGTCAAATTATGAAAGCAAAACACTCCTGGTGGACTCAGCAGATGATAGTTTAGTAGCAGCAGTGCATAGTTACTCTAATTAATAACACAAAGAAGAAAACTATATTAACATTAACAACTGTCTCAGGCAAGAGAGGCGATGAGTTAAAATATTTAATAAACATGGAAATACAATTTAATATACAGTAGCACTTGGCTGAACTGCCCTTAAAATTTGCTCTTGAACTAACCTTGTTCTAAGCTTTGGAAATCAGAACTGTCTCTTTAAGCAGATATTTCTCTCCACAGGGAAAATCTCACAAAGTTCATCTTCCACTCATAAGCAAGTACTAAGAATTAACTGGACACTGGTGCTATTAAGCTGTGAGTTTCTGAGCCCAATCATGACAACAGGGCTCATCAAAAAACCCAGAGCATCTTTATTATTCATGGACAGTTTATCACTGCTCTCTTTGGTGTATTAATGTCTCCTATAACACTGAGATCTCTGAGCAGTGTTTCAACAGGATGCATAATTTAGATCTTAGACAAATTTCTCCAGCTCAAATGTGGAAAAAGAATTAATCTTTGCTTCGATTCACTGTAGATAGAAGGAGACTGGGTGTCGCTGCCATACAGAAAATAAAATATATTACTTTATCTCTAAAACACATATACAGATATTGAGTCAAGCATGACATTAAATTCCAACATGACAGAGATCATGACCAAAAGTCTTCATCTGATTTAAAAGAAATCTTTTAAAGTTTCTTTTTTTTTGCCATCATTTCTCTTAACTAATATAAGACCCTGGCATTTTTATGAATTTGTCGCCTCTCTTTTGCCTTTCTAAGTGAACTGGGCTCAGTTCAACTTTACTTAAAATTTAATCGTCTTTGGGATAAAATAAATCCCCCCATGGATGCAGCAGGGCGGCTGTAGAGAACTTGTATTTTACAAGTAGACACTTTGGCTACTTGGTGTAATTGAGAGGGGACATGCCAAGAGCGCAAACATTACCTACTTCCACTCCACTGCTTTACAGGGTTTCATCTTCACAGTGTTATTGAGTCCTAAAACACACCTGCTCCCACGGTGCAACGGCCTCGCTCGGCCCACTAAACACCAAGTGCCTTGGCTTGATTTTAATGCTGCAAAACTCTGTGGAAACTGTCGCTCCATTAGGGTGCTCTATAAATTTAATGTGGGGTGTTTATGTTTGTTTACGTGTGGATAATGCCACAGCACACTTAAAGGAAAGGTTAAATGTGAATTTCTGAGCCAAAGAATGAAAAGTACAATTCAAAACATCGAAGGAAATACCATGTTTGGTACACACTTTCATTTCTATCTGCATTTAAAGGGCCAGTCAGAGGTTTACATACACCCATCATCAGTATGAGTGTCACATGAATTTCAAGCTTTCAGTGTTGCATTTGAACTGTTCTGTTTTTTTAGGGTTTAATATATAAATATATTATAAATATTATCTAATCCAAGAAAATAAATGATACGTAATGGCTTTAATGGATACGTACACCCAAACCCTTAATAGGTTAAAGGTTGGTATAGTAACTAATATTGTAATAATGACCAATCATGTAATCCTGCTAATATTGTGATAAACTGGTCATTTTAAATGCAATAAAGGCAATAATGTAATAAAGTTGTGCAGAAAATAACACCCAACATATCTTGATAAATTTACCTGACAGCTATAACATACATTATATACACTGTTGCTGAGCAAACTGCACGAATACTGCAAAACATCTCCAATTTCAGGAAAACCCATTTAATTTATGTAATATGTTATTGGCTGCAGTTAATATATTTTAAGGGATTTTACCCAGTAACTTATTGTGTTATTATTATGACCTCACTGGCGGGTGTTATGTTATTAGCCTGTCTATTGGATTTAGGTCCAGACTTTCACCAGGCCACTTCAAAACCTTCAGGTTGCTGAGCCTTTCAGAGTTGGCCTACCTGGTGTGCTTTGGACCATTGTTCTGAGTCCATGTCCAGTATCAGCAGAACAGTGCCAGGCGTCACACTACCACCACCATGTTTGGCTGTTGGTATAATTTTCTTTTTCTGAAATGCTTTGTTAGTGTTATGCCAGACATAAAGGGACACAGAACTTGAATAAAAGTTAAACTTTTGTCTTCTCAGGTTATGGGATACATCTAGAGTTGTTTTCTTTGTCCAGCAAAGATGTTTTCTTTGTCCAGCAAATGTGAGACGTGCCTTTGTGTTCTTATTGGTCTGAAACAGTTTTGTTCTTGGAACTCCTCCATGAACAACATTTCTGCCAAAGTCTCCTTCTTAGTGTTGAGTCATGAACTTTGTCCTTAACTGAGGCAAGTGTGGCCTGCAGTGCTTTAGATGTTGTTCAGTGTTCTTTTGTGACCTCCTGGATTAATTGTTGATGTGCTCTTGGAGTAATTTTACTCTTAGGAAAGATTCACCGCTTTTCCACAAAATTGCATAATTGTGAAGTGGGGGTGTGGCATGCATTTTTACTCAGCCCACCTTTACTATGGTTCACCTAACTAAAAGAAATTACGGTACTTGCTGAAGACACTTACTTAGTTAAACTGGGTCCACATGTGTGGAATTTAATTACATCTCTGTATGAATCCAGCTCTCTGAGAACGCTTTAGGGATTTGTCATTAAACATTAGTAGTACGACATTATTGGAGAACATTAGTGAAGAAACAGCATCTTAAAGACCAGCAGAAAGCTCATGGAAAATATAGTGCATAAAAGCAGATTTAGGTTATAAAACAATATCATAAGCTTTGAACCTCCCACAGAGCACTGCTTAGTCCATCCCCTGAATACGCATCGAATATGACAAACCTGCCAAGACATGATTGTCCACCTATACTGACAGAGTGAACAAGGAGAGCATTAATCAAAGAAGCAGCCAAGAGGCCCATGGTAACTCTGGAGGAGCTGAAAGGGTACAGCTCAGGTTGGAGGATCTGACAATAACACAGCTATTAGTCAAACATCTGAGCTTTATACAAGAGGGATGGGATTGCTGAAAGAACGTCATAAGATGGTCTGTTTGTGAAGATGGATGCTAAATACAGGAGAATCCTGGAAGAAAACTTGGCAATGGCTGCAAAACTGATCTGGAGATCATTGTGCAAAGAAAGATTCTTCATAAAATGAAGAACATTATGGAGAACACTGAGCATCCTCTTCATCAGACTGTCTTACAACAACAGAATGTCTTCAGTTAGAGGCTTCTTCAGATCTGCTGTAAGACAGAGCGGTACAGGAGATCCTTTCTCCCCCCAGCCATCACCATCTACAACGGCTCTTTGAAGAAACCTGCATAATATGAGCTACAACAACAATTAATTTCCCTTAGGGATTAATAAAACGTTTTTGAATTGAATTGAAATTAATTGAAAACACTTAAGTCTGGGGCAGAACTTTACCTTCTAGCAGGACAAAGATCTAAACAGTCAAAGTCCAAACCAAAGTTCATTTGAGAATCGGTGGCAAGATGTCACAGATGTCCTCCATCCAGTCAGATGAAGCTTCACATATTTTGCATGAAGAGTGGGCAAAAATATGTAAGTTGTTAGACTTACAAAGCTGAAAGACCTGCAGCTTTACTCTTAGCAAAAAGACAGTTTTACAGAATGATTCAGGTACACTGAATACAAATGCATGCTACATTTTTAGGATTTTTATTTGTAAAATAGTTTTAAAACCATTGTTTTTTTTTTGCTTCCAGGTCACTTCATGTTGGTCTATCTCACGCAGTCTTAATGAAATACACTGAGGTTTGTTGTCATATTGTGACAAAATGTGAAAACAATTCAAGGAGTGTGAATACTTTTGCAGGGCACTACATAATTAGTTTGTTAGCTCCCAGCTATCCAATTATCAAACCCACATTTCTTTAAAAATACAACTTAATAAACAATAGAAGCTCAAAGATCGTAAAATAAGTTTTCTATGACTCCAAAATTGCGAAATATTGTGGAAGAGTGTGGCCTTACTGCTGAGCTAAAGCAACTAACACAAATCTCAGAGTTCTCTCTCCTCCCAGTCTTCACGGAGGAACCTTTATTTCTCACAGTGCACAAAACATTTTCATCAAAATTCCCACAAGTTCCCTCCATCAGCTTTTACAGGGTGTATTTATACAAAAGTCATAACATTGATGTGTATGTAAAACTCTTGACCAATACGATTTACCATCTGCATTTACGCACATGTCCTGGCACACACAACAATGGACTCTTAGCAGTGGTTACGGTAATACAGGAACAGGATCACAGCTGCAGGACATCCAAACTGACCTGCGTGACAGTTGTACAATTCGAACGCAATCTCATTTCTCTTATCACTCCCTTTCTTCCAAGGCTGGACCGGACAGCTGTTTCCCCTTTTGGCCAAACAAGGTTCAACACGGGCCTCTTTCCAGGAACATGCTGTCTCAGGACACGAAAACACTTCAATCAAATAAATTGCTTCTATAATATGTACATTTACCTTTTAGATTTGTTACATCCATAGGGTTTGCATTACATAGTAGTGATAAATCCCTTATAAACTAGTAATAAACATGTCAACCCACACAAACAAGTTTGAGTCACCTCTGAACTATAATCCAAAAGCTTTTTTTTTCTTCTTGTCTGTTATAGGCAATTTGGCTAAAGCAGATGCTTAGTTTAAGAATAAATAACACATTAGAGGCAGACTGCCTCTGTTGGACAGGCGTGGTAAGACGTATTCGTCACTTCCTGTTTTCGCTGTTGCACTCGTTGAATTGTTTGGTGTGTGAAGGCTCTCTCATTTGATCTGATTTCTCTCTACTGTGATACCTCTTACTTGTTATAATACATAAGCACGTTAAAACACATACTTTCTGTTGCTGTATTTAACGTTTGGGGACTCTCCGTGTTTTACACGTTTT
>JAHUTJ010051967.1:0-11336 GCA_036250325.1 Characodon lateralis
GTCATGGGGGAGCTGGTGCCTATCTCCAGCAGTCTATGGGCAAGAGATGGGGTACACCCTGGACAGGTTGCCAGTCCATCGCAGGGCAACACACAAACAACCATGCACACACTCAGTCATACACCTAAGGGCAATTTAGAGTCACCAATTAACCTAACAGGCATGTCTTTGGACTGTGGGAGGAAGCTGGAGTACCCGGTGAGAACCCACGCATGCACGGGGAGAACATGCAAACTCCATGCGGAAAGACCCCTGGTTGGGAATCAAACCCAGGACCTTCTTGCTGCAAGGCAACAGTGCTCCCAACTGCACCACCGTGCAGCCCGTTTTTAAGAGTGTTTCTATTAAAAATGTTTGGGATTGCTATGACAAGCAAAGTCAAATTTGTATCATACTGTAAAAAAATTGCTTAGGAAAAATATTTGTTTTTGTTAAAAGCCAGTATCTACTTATCTGCTAATATCTTAACTGTCCGTAGTGATCATTTGCATACTAAGATTCAACATTCAGGAAGATCCATCCAACATTCAGGAAGAATAATTACATTTTCTCTATATAATGAGCACCTTTCTGAACTGAAGCTCCTCATAGAGAGGCAATTATATCATACCTAATTTGTGGTGAGGATTTTGGTGTGCAAGTGTGAATGTGTTTAAGAATATAACAGAGGAACCAGGAACCTGCCTCCCAAAGCAGGAAAGTAGGAAAGTAGGAAAAAAAAAAAACATGGCAGCAGGGGCAGCTGCAGAACTGACCCTGCCAAGGACGGAGAGCTTCCCATGTCTCTTCAATGCTGTGAAATGGGTCATTGAACAGCTAAATGGTGTCATTATGATGAGTAATTAAAAGAATACAGCTGAAGACTCCCAGACTACCCTTTTCTCTTGGTTCAGCTGTGTTGTGTTGTCATTGGTGTTTGCAGAAAGGCAGCTGCCATAGGCCACTTTAACTATCACCCCTTTCACTAAAATGCAGATAGCAGTCGTGGTAGCTAATTGAATCGCATTATCTATTGTTCTCCAATTTAGTGAAAATCAGCAGATTCCCATTACTGATTGTTGAAGATTGGATTTTACCCATGCTTTCATCTGGTACAATGTTTCTCCATACTCTGAATCACAAGGGATGAGAGCACCAAACTGTTTGAAAGAGGCACATTGTAAATACTTTGTGTGCTAGACTGTGTTTTCAAGACATAAATATGTATGTAGGTTGGAAAATTGCAGTATTCTGTAAAGAGTCTGTAAAGAGATACATAACAAAGGGATAAAAGATGGTCAAGCAATAAAGAAATTATCTTGCATCTCCATTTAGCTTATCTTGGGGATACAAAGCCTCCATATTTCTTTGTGCAAAGCTTTTTCGTTGCTCTTACTTCAGCTTCTAATAAAAATGCATGAAAGATGTTCTCTAGCTTTCCCCTGGGCAATGTATGCATTCTTACCTGCTTTCTAGGGATGTCATTAAGATGATGGAGAGATGAGGGGGAGGGTCCATGTTTGATTAATTAGTAAAACTAACTACGGCAAGACCAAGAACTGAAACAGAGGATTTCATTAGCTAACGTTTGTTAGATAAGGTTAATGAGGTGGCTCCCATTGCTGAAAAAATACAGTACTAAATCCATTTTTGACACTGCAGAGACAGAAAGGTTAGCCTCTGTACATAGAGCTTTTTTGTGAAAATCATTCAGCTATATATCTGTGGAGTTAAATCGGCAAGCCTTTCAATGATGATTTCTTTTAGGAAAAGGAACATTTAGACGTCTTTATCAATCTTTGTTTTACAAAAGTCAATGAGAGGAATCGGGAAAGATCTTCCGTCTTGCAGGCTTTCATGTGTTCTCTAACTAAGGAGTCCAACCCAGATTCCAGCAGTAAGAGTACAGGTGTTTAGTACAGCTGTGCATGTAACTTGACTCAGCTGAGGTTCTGCATGAGCAAACGCACCTCTAAGAGGATCAAATCGCTAATCTGCTGGTCAATATACGACGAGAACAGTACAGCGCCAAAGCCAAGTCACTCAAAGGACGTGTCATCCTGTGTTTGTGGACACTATGACTATCCCTCTGTGGGAGTTAAGCTGTGTTCAAGTTCAAAGTTTTGTGTTTTTCAGATACTGTTTTAAAATAAAGTTGGTCAAATTAACTATTTTACTTAATTTACTTTCTCTAATTAAAAAGTTTTCAAGTGAACTTAAAATACACTTTTCCTTTCTAAATAGTGCATTTGTTCTTACTTTAACTTAATTTAAAACTCTATTTCAGTGTTGTTCTGCCTATAAAAGTGAAGAGTAAGTAAATGAACGAATAAAACTCTAGGCTATGTTAATTACTTTTATCAATTTGGAATTAAGTAGTCTATAATTAAGTTTTAATTCAATAAAATAATTTTTATGATGATGATTCTTGAGTCACAAAAATCTGAGTCATATATATCTACAGCACCACTGTTGCCTTTTCAGCCCATTGATCAAGATTCCTTCAGAAAACTGAATTTTTGTTATATCGAGTGGGACTTTCTAATGTAGCTTGTGTTTTTTCATTACCAAAAAGAATTTGCATTTAATTTGTGCACAATACTCAACTATATACTGATTATTTAAAAAGATTCTGGGAAATACATGAATAATTGTGGCAGCAGTGACAGGAGCCTGTGTACACTTAAAAGTTAGCGCTAATTAAGTGGGCCTTATGGAAGGGATTTGACCCTGTGAATCACCACAGATTAATTTTCTTGCAATACATTTTCCTAACTGATACAACCTTTCACCTCAGCTGACTCACATGTCACTCAAGTGTCATGTAACAAAAAGCAAAAGGAGGTGCCCTTTGGCTTCACTAGAGCCTTTGTCATTTGTTTCCACAGAAATCAAAGAGGGATTTTTTTCCTCCAATCAATGATTTCCTTGTACATTTGACTTTTCCAATGACTCTAAAGTGCAAAGAAAATTACAAAAAGAAAAAATGTTTTTGTGGTACAACATGATTAATGTGTTCTTTAGTCACAAAAACAGACAAAAGAAAAATAATAATTCCTATCACTTAGAAATGCATTTTTAATTGAAGGTAGCAGTTTCAGTACATTGTTTCAGTTTTATTAAGAAGTCAAAGTTTCCAAGATCCAAGATGAAAAACTAACATTAAATGGGAAATTCAGATGTTTTTAACCAACCCAGGACTCAGCTTATTTGCAGTTCTGATTGTTTTCTATTTAAATAAATGCTGTTCAGATATAGTATTTAATATATGTATGTAAACATGTTCTCAAGTGTATGAACGCAAGTCAAGTTTGCCTTTTTATTAATCAAATCAGTGGGCTATCTCACACTGATATGTATATAGGGTTTAGTTAAGTCTGAGTTAATTCCTAGATCCAGGTGTTGATTTCAGGGCAAAATCTCCATTTTGTTGATTCTTGTTTTCTCATAAAAATCAACTCTATTGATCACTTTTAACATCTGACTATTGTTTTGTTAGTAAATATGCATTAAAAAGTATTAAAGACAGGATGTGAATTGGAACATACAATAGCAATTTTCATTTAGAAGAAAGCATTTTTTTATTTTTAATATCCTTCAGTAACATTTTTGGAGATCCCAAGTTGTTGTCTGTCAGGGACAATATGTAGCCACCAAGACTTGTACCTAAGACACTGTTGTCCACTTCAGTTCTTACCAAACACTTTCAACTGTGATGCACAGCTGAACTGATTCAGCATAAGCTGAAAAATATGTTTTGGGTAATTTTATAATAAACTAAGGGAATAACATTCACATATGCCTTACCTGCTAAATTTTATATAAAGGTTGTTTTCTATTTTAACTACACAATAGTACAATTTGAGTCACAACCAGAAGTCAAATCCCAGTTGGGTTACATTAATTTATCTTAGCTATACTGAGTAAATTTTATTTTTCCTCAGATTGAGAGGTGGAATATTAATAATAATATATAATATATAATAATAAGTGATAATAATTAATAACCAAGCACAACCGGCAACTCAAAATCTTGGAAACATTGTTTGCAGTTATACTGCTTAACTTGCTGTCCATTATTATGAGTAGTTTTACTTTTGTATTTTAATTATACAATCAGAGTAAAACTTAAAACTGATTTCAGAATATTATCAGGTCATCAGTCATTAGAATGGACGTTTTTCGATTTGAGTTACAACCATTTTAGCCCCATCATGCTGTATAGCCCCAGCTCCTCCATCAACCTGGATTTCTAATCGATGACACTAGAGAAGAGTTATTTGAATGGATTACCGTAAAGAGCACCATGGATTAGCCTCAGAGAGACATAGATCCTGAGGGAGTTTTAAATTGCTCACATAAAGTGCTTATAAAACATCTGTATGGTTGGCAATTATAGGGCTCCGTTCTCATCAAAGCAATGCCGGCCTTCATCATGATTTTCTCGGTGCATTTATAATACTATTGTATTATAAAAGCCTATTCTTGGCTGGGCATGTTGGTACCTGAAGGATGGAAACACAACAGCTTTGGTTTATTTAGGCATCACTCACAGATTGGTTATGTGGATAACATTACACAGAGTGAAAGCATGTAAAACCAAATTAGTTAAATTTTTACTCAAAACTGATGCAGCATACCTTATCTTCCATGACTGGATCACTCGTATTTAATATTGCAGGGGATATTTGCGCTTCAGAAATAATGATACATGCTATGAAAAACTGCCAACTGTTTCAGGTCTAAAAAAGTAAAAACTGCCTGGAATATGTAATAATTGATTAATAGTAGACATAAGCAGCCTTTTCACATGCTTATCATTTTATGTGCTCTGACCCAAGCACATTTTTTCAGGTAAAGTCTGAGTAGAGTTGAACAAATTTCACACCTTTATACTTGCTGGTAGGACAGAAAAGGCTTCTTCCTGGTATTTCTCCTACCCCTCATTGCATGATGGCAACATAAATATGGGTAAAGATAGAACCTTTAGTCATTTACCCCTAATAGGAAGTCTCTTGAAACATTTTGAAGCTCAAAAAAGGACATTTTAAATAAACAAAATTATTTGGTTACTTTTATTTTAAGAGATTGATTGGAGTATCAATAGGTGTGTCACTGGGCGTTTTGATAATGTTAGAAAAGTAACTTCATCACACAAAAAAAGCCAATGTTAGGAAAGGAACAAAAGACTCATTCAGCAATGGTGCCTTTAAAAGGATGGCTTCAAACCATTCACTTTTTATTAGCTAACACACATTAGTATTTGGTTTCATTAAACAAAGCCCCTTTTTATTAATATAACAGAAAAGTGGTGGAAATTTGAATCACGCTTGAATTTGTGCAGACTGAAACTTGATGATGTAACTCTGAGGGTGTTTTGCTAGTCTGTAATTAGACATCTGTGCCAATGCTGCTACCACAACCAAGCATCGTTTTTTTAGAGCTGAATTCTTTATAGACTTGCTACAGCTGTGGTTTTGCTTGATTCTTGAGAGAAAAAAAGAACATTAAGTGTGTTTTTGAAAATGAATGCACCTATGTTTTAATATCCAATTGTTCAGTAAAACAATAAGCCTTGACTACTTATACAAATATATCAAATGAGGATTGCTTCTTAAACTCATTGGTTTAAATTATGTCCACAATTATTTAATATTGCAATGAGAAAGCCATTCATGTAAAAAAAAAATAAAAGATGTTACAAAAAATGGCCCTACACTTTTGACAGACAGCTGTCTGCCTTTTATTACAGTCTCTCTAATGACTTTTTCTCCACACGGCTGATAAAACGCTGTGGCACCTTTTTTTCTATATGACAGGATGCTTCTCTCATATCATGACACCTCAGTTCTCCTCTCTTATTACATGTCATTTATGTGGTGGGGCAGCACAAGACAAAGTCTCTAGTCTCAGTTGGATCTTAGCCACTATAAGCAACATAATATTTAACATGCCTATTTCAAACAGATTTAGGATTTATATCTTAGCTTACAATGCAAGTTATATTTTTTTATCTATGGCTACTCAGACATAAGAATTTGTTAAGTAAATGTGGGCAACCATATGGAAATTGATTAAAAAAACCAAGAAAAAAATGCCTGTATCAAAATTATTTAGAATTAAAGAATAACAATTTGGTGAAATAATAAAACTGTGGAAGAGTTTGGAAATATTTGCCGAATAGACCCTGCGGTGTCCTGTCCATATGATAGTGACTTATATATGGACCACCTGAAAACATTAAAACCTACATCCATAGATGGCATTGTTACAGACATAGAATAACAGAGATCCCCGAGGCTTTGGTTTATTGCCTACAAAGTAGGATTAAAAAACCAAAGGACACTCATCTTTAAAGTAGATTCTTTGGCCATCTGCATTTATTTCTTCCTGTTAAAAGCTACCCCTCAGGTTTATACTGATTGTTTTTTTGTTTCATTTTGATTTATTTTTGTAAGGCATTTGTAAGGCTCATTTTGACATCCAATAATGCATTTCACCAAATTCTTATTAAAACAAGCCAAAATGTGTTGATAAATCAGTCTTTAGAACCATTAATGTGTTTTTGTTTCTGAAACTATGATACTTTTGTAAATCAGTGCTAAATGACTCACTGTTTATAATAAATTGTAATGAAAACTGTCAGGTGTATAAGCCTCACTTGGCATCCTGACTATTGTGTAGTGTCTTTCATAAGTCTTTTTGTGGTGTGAAAGATGACAAGACTGCAGGATATGAGACAGCAGGCCACTGAAATGAGAAAACTGTCACAGCATCATTAGATAAACCATTTGCTAAGTGCCCATGTTATTAGATCTCATAGTCTGTTATTCTATTCCCCTTTTTGTCAACATTCTCCAAATACTGGGAAAAAATGGTCATTAATTGTTGTTTCTATCATAGATAGCTGGGTTTGTTTCAATTTAAGGAGTGGCCTTACTATTTTCAAATTTATTTTTTTAGCCTTATTGTCTCTGCTTCCTTTGGAGAATAGTACTGAAGCATATAATTGTACCTTAGAGGGAATAAAAATCTGTATCAATGTCTGGTTCTTGAACTGTTTGGTTATTTGTCAGGGTTGTGGTATGCTTTGAAAAACTATGGTGGTTGGTGGCATTGTTAGTCTATTATATGAAAAAAATGTGCTGGTGATGTCAGCTGTCATTGATTAGAAAAGGTCTAGTTCGACATATATCCAGCTTTACTGTAAAGTATTTATATTTAATTTTTTGACTGACCTTGGAGGCGTCTGTGGCTCAGCAGGTAGAGTAGTTGTCCTGCAATCTGAAAGTTGAGGATTGATTCCAGCTTCCTCCTGCCACATGTCAAAGTTCCCCTGGGCAAGGCACATAATTTCAAGTAGCCTACTGATTGGTGTATGAATGTGTGCACGTTAGTGAGTCAGATTGGGTGAATTTGGCTCTAGTGTACAGAGCTTTGAGTAGTCGTATGACTGGAAAAGCGTTATATAAATACAGACCATTCACCATGGACAGCAAACAAAGACAGGTATTAAATCAAGGACTGCAATAAGTAAAATATTTTGACCAACTATGGAATAAGTGGTAGAAAATGACTGACTGCATAAAAAGTAACATAAAAAATAGTTTTGTAAGAGAATATATTAAGGAGAGATGCTATGGTTGCAAATAAAAATCATTTTGTGAGTCTAAATAGCAAGTAGATTTTTGGCTAGTGCCATAGATGATTATTAGGCCAATAAATGGATAAATGGTAAATGGATTGAATTTAAATATTACTTTCTAGTCATACGAACCATTCGAAGCACATTACACTAGCCACATTCACCGAATCACGCTCACAAACATGCACACAAATGCCTTGGCCAGGGCCACATCAACATGTGGCAGGAGGAAGCTGGAATCAAGCAGGCAAAAAGTTGGAATTAAACCCACAACTCTTCCAACTGAGCCACAGTTGAGGACAATTGTTGGTTAAAAAAAAGGTTTAAAATAATCTTTTTCTAAATTACTGTAAAATAGCCAGGCCAGAGCACTGCTTCTGGTTCAAAGGTGCAAATCTGAAGGTCTAAAGTCCAGAATAACTTGTGATGAGCTTATAATCAACAAGTAAAAGATATGACACTTTGGGCTTGCAATTGCTTGTTTATGACCCTAATCTCCCATTGCAATATTGCATTTCTACTTTTCTTTTCAGTGGCAAAGGAAAACTCAACACCATAACAAATTACCCTTTGTATGAATTTGACATTGTAACATAGCCAATTTGAGCCAGATTAACCAGGCTGCAACAGATTTTTTTGGACATGTATCTTCACTGACTTTCCGATTTATTCAGCCTGTCTGACTACTTTGGGGCACTGATATAGCAATAAAATGTATTTTCAGATAATCAGTTGTTCCTTAAAAATAAAAAAATAAAACAAAACCATGTTGACACAAGAGAGGAATTATTCCCCTTCCTGACATAGTAGACCACTGTGAATTCCACACTCTTCATCCGAATACAGATGCACTGTTCATAACAGGAACATATCAAAGGCAACACACATACTCCAAAAACATGACTTGATTTTTCACAAAATCTCCCTTATGTCCTTAAATTCAGGCCTGTATTACAACTGCTTTTTTTAATGCACCAGCAAACATGGCTAGAAGGGAAACAGTCTGATACCAGCTCACACCACTCTAATTGTTGACAGTAAAGTGTAATGAGCACTCTAATTTTATTAAAAAAAATAATACAAAATTTTAACTTTAACTTGAATAAATTAATTTATAGTAGGCCTTAATAACATCTTCATTTCCTTACACACAATAAATAAATAAACTAAACCTAAAGTGCAAGAAGACACTGTAAGGTCATGACGGCTATGGTAAACGTGCAGATACCCATAGGCAGGTATATTACTTTACAACGTACTGTAATAAATGGCAGTTGTTGTCTTTAGTGAGCTGCCTAGACCTGTGGTCCTAATTAAATTCCATTTTGTATTTTCAGTAAATTTGTTTCCTGTTTATTTTCTCCAAAAACAATATTTGTTTTACCTAAAAATGTATCAAACTATGTGTTAATGGGTAAAATGTTCTGCTTCGAGGAGTTCTTTGAAGAGTTCTTAAAAATCTAACCATTGCTTAATTCAAGTGAAATAAAAAAAAATAATAATAATTTTTTTAAATGAAAACTCCACTTAAAAGTCACACTACTTTTCATCAACACATGGTCTGTAACAGTTTGTCATATTTGTAACTCATTCACCTATCGTGATGTTCAAGAACTGAAGAAACTCAAAACCCAACATCTCAGGATCATGGCACTTCAATCTTCTGCTGAGGTCTTTTTTTTTTTTTACTTTGATTTTTAACAGTGGACCAGTTAAACCTTCTCTCCTTCTAATCTTCTACCTTAAATCCCAGTTGCATCCCCAGCTCCATATTAGGCTCTGACAAAGTTGTCCTGTCAGAAAAAAAAAGCCTCTTTTTATTCAAGACACTGTTTTATTTCAGAGTTGAAGCTATCACATAGGGCGATTGTTTCCATTTTCCACCATAGAGTTCTCCATCACTTCTTAGCTTACTGTAGATGGATCAAACTGCTATACAAGCCAGGCTTTCCTAATATCCTTGCTAGAACCAATTGATTTTTCATCTGGTCACCTTGCCCAGTTGTAATAACCTTTTCTTTAAAGCAAGAGTATGTTCAGGTTGGAATATGATGATGTTATCGACCCCGAAAAAACTAATCTGCACTTGATTTTCCAGAAATTCTACACCTGTGTATAAATGATGCATCTGTTTAATTAATGTAACTGAAGTTGCTCTTTGCCTTCAGGAACTACCATCTGCTGAAATGGGATTATTAAACAAGTCCAATACAACACAACATATCTGTTTGTATGATTAACCCAAATCTGACTAAAGTTAAAACTGCTAAATAGTAAACAAAGCTTGCTCTTTCAAATCTCATTTATTCAACATAAACTTGCCTCACATTTTTTCTGGGGCCACTAATCTGAAAGTGATAATGCTCTCTTCCTAAATGTGTCAGGTAGCCAAGGCTGGGTCAGACAGATCTACACATAAATGCTTCTATTCACGGCTTTCAGTCAGAACATGCAGTGCTGCTGAGCTGTCAGTCAGAAGCATGGCCTTGCTGTCCTGTATAATTGAATTAGCGCCTGTCTCTCCCTGAAGGTTAATTGGTGGTGAAACCTTGCCTAAACGTGGCAAGGTAATTGACAAAGATAAGGATGGCTGTCTTATCGCAAATTTTTGTCAGCATGCATGAACTTTATCACTTCGCTAACAATTAGACATTGAAACTATAGAAGAAGTACTGCCTTCACATTGTTCGCAGTTCAGTTTAAATCCTCCCAGACTGAGGTTTCTACAACTTTCCAGCATGGTCAGGCCTATGCAGGAGATCCAACTTTTCTTCAATATGTCATGAGTCAGCAGCTGTCATGGCTGGAAGACGCTTTGGCTCGGAGGGCGATATAACGTGGCCCGTTCATATTCAGTTGATGGCCTGGAAAATTGCATTTAAACCTTCAGGTGTTATTCTAAGTTGTAGCTTACTCTCAAATATGCCAAATTAAATTAAACTCCACTTTGTTCTTGTCCCTTTGATAAATGCTCTCCATATTCCAGGTGCCACCCCACCCCACACTTGTTCAGTATACATTCTGCAAATCTGAACTGTTATGCTTTTATTATAGAATGTCATTCTTTAAGTCAACAGCACAGAGATCGGCGCTGAAATGCTAATAAGGTGCTATAGAAGGCCATGCAGGATATACTTATGCTCTTTCTGGTTTTTGCTAACGACTGCAATGAGCTCCTTTAATTCTCCTTCAGGGTTTCACTGATGCATCTTTTTCAATCACTGCAAAATGATTCAGTATCATTCTCCATGGCTTATCATCTTCATAAGAGGTGTCACCTAAAGTCGAGCCTTTAGTTTGTAATGAGATTTTCTAGCTCTCGTCTAAGCTTAAATCATACTAGGTTGTGAGCCTGCTGAAGGACTCTTGATACAATGAAGAACAATAAAGGCAGATAAAGCGAATTTACAAGAGATGGCAGGGCAGTAAGTCATTTAAAGTTTTACAAAGTATGATACCTGCATGGAATACCAACTAAGCTAAAACAGACCAAGAGACAATTTCAATTTTAGACTGCCTAAGGATATATTTGTCTAACCCAAAGCTTCACGTGGTCTCAAATATCCAAAAGTGTGTGTTATCTGACATTTCAGAATCAGAATCAGAATCAGCTTTATTGCCAAGTTCGTGCATACAAACAAGGAATTTGACTTCGGTACACTTGCTCTTTTGTTCTGTTTT
This sequence comes from Characodon lateralis, assembly GCA_036250325.1. Taxonomy (NCBI): domain Eukaryota; kingdom Metazoa; phylum Chordata; class Actinopteri; order Cyprinodontiformes; family Goodeidae; genus Characodon; species Characodon lateralis. The sequence continues at coordinate 11,306 of JAHUTJ010051967.1, forward strand.
TGCATTACAGGATATACAAATTTACAATTTA
>JAHUTJ010051968.1:0-11332 GCA_036250325.1 Characodon lateralis
TACATGTTTGCAGAATAACAGGAATGTTGTGAAGGTCCAAAAGTAGAATAGCAGGAATGTTGTGAAGGTCGAACAGACAGCTGAATGCCAGGTGTAAGAGTTAAACTGAGACAAATATGTGTTTTTCCCTATAATTGTACACGCCTTGCTTTTGAATAAAAACCCAGGTCTGGGGAGAGTCAGGTCAGAAGTATTCGTGCTGAGGCAGCTGGAACTTCTCCCCGGCCGGGTAAAAGAAACTGTGCAATCTCTGTGTTCCTTTCATTATTTAGTTTTACTAAAACAGTATAGCATATGACTTAGTTTTTCCAAAACAAACGAGCACGCAGGAATTTCTGGGGAACAACTCCATCAGTGGATATTAATTAATCAGTAATCATAATTCTTACAGTAGTATCTAAAAGTCATGTCGCAGACCTACTACAAATCAGATACATCATCAGTCAGTTGATCTTTCAGTTTTTAGCTAAAAGATTTTGGGAACATAATGTGTGATTTTGTGTCTATCAACTTATGTCATCTTAGGTAGTCATTTATAGATTGAACAAAATAAAACAAAAATAATTTTTTGACAGGCTGCTTGAAACAAAGATTCAATTTAAAACAGATTCTTTGCTAAGTTGTCTGTTTTGTGCAGAGACACCCCAACACGTCCCTGGAGCTTGGCAGCCTTTTTAATGTGTGCATTATTCATAGGTCAGAGATAAGTGGCTCAGCAAGAAAAAAAACAAAAACAGAGAAAGCACCATTCATCTGAAAAGGTCAGGAGGCAGACAAAAAAGGGCTAAAAAGCAACTAATATCAAAAGAAAAAAATACTTCAAAAGAAAACCTTCAGAACGCCTAATAAGATATTAAGCAAAATCAATTTAAAGCATTGGAAGAACATTTGGCTGTCAGGGAACTGAATGATTGATGATTCAAGGCTCATCTACAGAGCGGTAGTATCGTTTGAAGAAACTTTAAAATCACATCATTTAAAGAAAATACTCCAGGTAAAAGTGAGATCACAGAGAATCCCCCATTTTTACCCATTCTTCTTTAAAAAATTGCTCAAGCTCAGTCAGGTTGAATGGAAATTGTCTGTGCAAATGATGTATTGAATTTAGTCCTTGACTTCTGGGGCCATTCTAACATAAATATACTTTTTCTGAACCATTTCATTGTAGCTGTGGCTGTTTGGTCAGTGGCATTATTCTGCTGAAAGGTGAACCTCCAAAACTGTCCCAAGTCTTAAGGTGCTTCTAACAGGTTTTATGCGAGATTTAGCTTTATTTACCTCTATTAACTCTGACCAGGTTCCCTGAGCTGCCCAACAATTATCACAGCATAGTGCTGCCACCACCAAGTTTCAAGGTGTGGAGGTACAGTATTACCTGTTTGTCACTTAAAACAATTTGCTTGCAGGCTCGAAATTTAATAATTTAAAAAAGGTTCAAGGCATATAAATACATTTATATGACTATCACAGACTGCAGGAGACAGTTTTACTGCAGTGAGTCGGTACATACACACGGTTTAATGTATCTTCAGTCATAGAAAAACAGTAAACCTCCACTTTCTTTTTACCAGATTCCACCAGGCCACTATAGAAATGCACAGTACATAAAATCCTAACATTTAAAGGAATTTTAACTTTCTTCTACTCTTAATGTGTGTGCTTCAGTGGGACAGCATTTTGTCTCAAAAATTGCTGTAGAGGCACAATAGACAAACAGAAAGGAGTATACTTAAGCTAAAATGTCCCTCCATCAATCTGCATTTTAAGAAAAGAATAACCGACTGAAACCAAAGTGACATCAGCTTTATTTACACATACCAGAAAATAAAGGGGATTTAATCCCCTTTAAGTTTAAATAATCTCTGTAAAGCCTAAATGTCTCCTTGATGCAAGGAACATAATTATAACACCATTTTAGATTATCTCTTTAAATTACGTTTCCATAAATGGGCTTCATTTAATTACTCTACAAGAAATTTTTCATTGCAAATAATGTTAAATTTAGCACAGCTCTGTAGTGTTAACTGAACATGAGCTCAACAGGATGTGCACCTTCTCCCAAACAGAAAAATCTCAATTTTTTTCTCTTCACTCAGAAATGAGTCCTACAGTGGCAACAGAATGTATGTTGCATAATGTGTCAAGTGACTTAAGCAGCACTTATACATTTTTTTGCAAAGTCTTGCATGCTTCTGCACCTTACCTTGTCACGTGACAATCTGATAGTACTACTTTGACTAAAACACCTAAAAATACCCTGAAAGAATCCCAATCTAGCACAGCCATGCATGAGTCTCATCCTGAAAATGAGAAATGAATCTGCATGAGGCAGACAAATATCTGACTCCTGAAAATAACTCCTTTCTGGGAGCTATTATTAAAAACCTTATTACCTTCTTCATCTGGATCTCCTTTGTCATTATTATTACAGTCAGACAGCATATCATCAATTTCATCAGAGTCATAACGATAACTATCATCATTATCATCATCATCATCATCATAATGCCACTGCTCCTGCTGTAACATCAGCATTACTACCCTGTCATCAAATATTCACTTATTAGCACCAAGTATTTGTGATAAAAAGTGTTTGTAATGAATTCAGTAATTCAGCTCAGCAAAATACAGCAATCTATAATCTTTGGAATTAAATATGTGTGAAGATTTGGTTGAAGAGATTCTGCAGATCAAGGAAAGTCTCAGATACAAGTTTAAATTAGATCCTGTAAATAAACACATAAATGGACATTAAATTCTGAATTTTAACAAATAGCGATAACAAAAGGTCAGCAGCAGCAAACACGGCTGAATGAGCTTGTTGGAAGTGACATTTTGAGAAGCAGAAGACTAAAATTCCCACTTTCCACACCTGCATTTGACACAATCAATCAGCCAGTGAATCAGAAGCTGATAAACGATTGCTGATGAAACTCAGTTTAGGATAAAAATATGAAGTTTGGAGTGAAAACAGTTTTATCATGTTCTTTTCCCTCAAAGTTATCTGCTGGATGTTTTCATTTTTGTTTGACATGACAGATGCAAAGACAGTGAAAAGAAGTGCTGCCACTGGCAGATAAAATGAAATACACTGTTTATCTTGTTCAGATGGCCCCAGTCAAGGAGTGAGGTATATTAAAGTAATAGTGCCTTTTTTGAAGATAGGTTGTTTGAAAAACGTATGATTAGTTATTGTCTCATCTGCAGTAGTAGGTGGTGCTGTCTATTTTGAGACAAAGCGGGATTTCCTGATAAATAAATCAAACTGATCTCTCTTCAGAATGGCATTACAAGAAACACAGTTTTCACATCTCATCCCCAAGAAATCCACCGTGATTCAATCTAATTGCTACAACGTGGATTTCTTTTACTGCTTCCATTTTGCATTACATGGACCGGGTCTGTGCGTGGCACTAAATCTTACAATTGTGGTATTTCACAGGGAAGATACTATACAAACTCTGAATTGCATTTTAACTTTATTTAAATAAAAATGTAATATATATAAAACAATATCTTTAATATGACATTAGTGAAAAATTCTGTAACATTTAGTGGACTAAACGTTTTGGTTAGAAATATTTACTCCTTGGAAGCCTGGATTTGAGATCTTCACAATATATGAAATCACAGTCATTGTCACTATATCAGTGTGTGTAGTATTAGAATTGGACAGGAGTGCTTGGATTAAATATTTGGTTGGTTATAGTAATTCAGGATCCTGGCATTCAACTTTACTTGCAAAAAATACAGTATACTTGTCCAAGTGACCTTAAAATAGCAAATAGCAACTCCTTTTGCCCACCTGTAAAACAAGTATTTGCCACCTACAAATCACTTCTGCTTTTGTTTTTATCATTTTATACTATTACATTTTTCAGACTGGCAAACTTTAATATCAGACAAAGAATCTTATGAGCAGTGAAGACTGTTCTATCAACGCCACCGACCCCAGACAATGCACTGCAGCTTGGTTTGGAGCTTCCGATCTTTCAGGCTGTGCATGCTGATCCATGTAACCTGCTAAAAATGTAAGTTGCAAGCATATCAATCCACTACAGCAGGGCTGTCCAAACATTTTATCACATGGGCCAAAATTGTCATGTCAAATATGCAAAAAAAAAACAAAACATTTATTTATATATATATATATAAACTAAGCTTGCATTATTTAAATTAAGCAGTGTCAGTTTTTGTAAGAGAGGAATTGTACATAATAGTAGATTTAAAACCTGCACATTTGCCTTGTTAAAAGAAAGACATTAAGTTTGTAATTTATTTGGGCTCGACTGAACAATAATAGTCTATTCTCACTAATAAGAGCAGGATTTGTGTCACTCTTGACCAAGTTGAATGAATTAATTAAAATCTGATTTAGGTGAACCAAAATAAAATAAAAAAAATATATATAAAAATCAAACCTCCCAATTTACCAGTGTGTTACTTAGTGTGGTAAAGCAGGTTAATTTTGTTCATCATAACAGTAATTTTGGTGCTTGAACTTAGTTTATCCGGTAAACAGGTGGTAGATGTTTACACTGTTGGCAGATGGCAAGCTGTCTGAAACTTCTTTAAAATACTGACAATCATCTTAGTGTTATGAAGACATTTACAACCTTGAACATTGTCACCGAAATTTCTTCAAGGAAAGATCATTCTCTGATGAAGGCTCATAAAATGTGCAGGAGAATGTCTCTAAGATTGGATTAACTAACATTTCAATTCAAATTGGTGAAGTAGCAACCAAAATCCCTAGATTCCCCACATCATAGTATGAACACTCATAAAGGACACTGCTGGAAACTAAATTTAAAAAGCTCAAGGTGTGTTTCATTTACTTATAGAAGATTGCACACAGTAAAATGGATAGTCCAATGCACATCTTATTGCATGCCACATTTGCATACTTTCAATTTTTTGTATTCCATTTCAAAAGAAAAATATTGAATTATCTTTGCACAGACACATGCATTACCACATTAAGCTAACCAGGTTCAATCATGTAAGTCTTATAGTTCAATTTTCACAGGTATCAAGATTTCCCCTGAAGATTTTAGTTGCATCACACTTCAATGCCGTTTCTTGGAAGACATGTGGCTGTTAAATCTGTGAAATCTTTTTTTTTGTTTTGTTTTGTTTTCTTTGAGTCAGATAGAGGCAATTTTTCCAGAAGACAAAAAGCAAATACCTTAAACACTGGCATGTGAAAACATTTGGCAATACAGTGGCTAGTAAAATGTTAGTGAAACCATTTAAACGTTTCCACTTTTATGTTCAGTGTATTTTATTAAGATCTTCTGTGACAGACTGACACAAAGGAGTTCAGTATTGTGATGTGAATGAAGAAAACAACACAAATAAAAACAGAAAAATGTGTGGTACATTTGTATTCACCCCTCTGTATCAATAACTTTGGAGAACTTTGTTTGCAATTTTTCCTCATTGTTCTTTGTAAAATTGCTCAAGATCAGTTAGATTGGATAACCCGCTTTAATGAACTGTGATTTTTTTTAATCTGTGACTTTCAAATCTTGTGAAAAAATTAACATTTGGGTTTACCAGGATGTTAACTGAGCATGTCAAACATGCTTAGTTAAACTAATTATTTTCTGTAAGTCCGACATTACAGCTCTGTCTGTATATTTCCTGTTTTTTGTCCAGTTTGATGGTAAGCACCGCCCATGTCTTTTGCTACCTATACCAGGCTTTCTTTTAGTATTTATCTCCTTACCATCAACCATGTCCCTGCTAAAGTAAAGCATTCCTACAGCATGTTGCTGCCACCTCCATGTTTTACTGTGGGAAGGGTGTTTAGGACAATGTGAAGTGTTAGCTGTATCCATAAAAGGCTTATATTGGAGAATGGTAAAGCAGAGGTGTCGAGGGCTGACTGAACAGAGAAGATAATTGGCAACACTGGTCCATGAAGGGAGAGAGGTTATCCACTTGAGTCCCAAACAGGCTGTCCTGTAGTTTTCTGGAGGGTCTCAGAACCTCTGTAAAAAAAAAAAAAAAACATAAGGTAGAGCTCTGGCTGACAAATCACAATCAGAGTTGACCAGCATGTGGGAAAGTAACATCTGCCAGATCTTTTTGAGCAGCCAGCTTGATGAGGAGATGAGAAGCAAGTGTCGAGGCACCACAGCACAGCAGCCAAAAAATGTTTGATGCAATGGTACTTTAGAAAAGTAAACTATAAAATGTATCTGCATTAACAGTGTAAATATTATTTTTTGTTTCTATTTCTGCTAACTTTTACAATGACAGTCACAGTGAGCTCACCAAAAGCTTTTCATCTGTGGTAATGATTTGCGACTCTTTATCATCACCACTGCTGTCTTGCTCTGCAAGAGTCTGCAGAGATGCTGAAAAAATGAAAATAGATTTTTCCTACACCATGTAACAAGGATGGTGGAGGAAATGTCAGAGTAAATAGCCCGCAGGAGGAAGAGAAGAAAACAAACAGGGGCTATAGCGGGTTTGATCTGTTATTTATGAGAAAGCGGAAAAACAAAGAAAGACTATGAAATCAATAGCTTTCTAAATCACCTGAGAGAGGGTTCTCGGGGGCTCCTGGGCAGGCCTCCAGCACACAGATGGGCAGTCCATGCACCCACACACTTATGCACACATGAGGAATGGAGCCACACATTCAACCTTGCAAATTCTTAAAATATGTCCATGTAAGCCTGCATGCAACTCTTTCTCAAACAATAACTCATGCAGTTTACTTGTTTTCTCACATAACTTAACAAACCAAAAATAATTCCCACTTCTTTCACATAGACACATGCACTCTGACATCCACTGTGAAAGTTCTGTACAATCTGTGGCACACATGCACAAGCGTATACTGAGATGCACTTTCTCCCTCATTGCCAAAACACTTGACTCTGCTTTCACAAAGAAAATCAGAAATGAGCTTCCCTCTATTCCAGTCTGCGTTTCCCTACTGTCACACACAAACATGCATGCACACAATGACATTCATGGCCCCAATCGCTTCCAAGCATCCCTGCTTCTCAGATATGACAAGCACTCTATGCAAGAAACCCTACTGAGATTCTATAAAAAGAATTATATATATCTGCTTTCACCCACAAATCAAATTACACCCATAGTTTTGGCTAAAACTTTAGGTTGAAATAAAGCATGTGGGAAGGTGTTGTAAATATACACAGTAAAATTAAGCATGGATATGAACTAAGCAAATAAAAATGATGTATTTCAGTGTTGATTGTAACTGAAGTTAATAGATTTTTTTAGTCCCATTTCAGCTATCAATAGCTTAGCTGCAGTTTTTGTCTCCTAAATTACATTTACTGCCATTTAGTTTGAAACTGCCTGAGTGTATAAAGAAGTAGGTTTCTGGGTAGAACAAACATCAAGTTAATTTTTGTTATTTTTTCCTCAAAGACAAAATTTTGCAAGTTAAGCGGACCTGATTCTTATGTTCTCTTCCTTTTCATTTGCTTGTAAGTATCACAACAGGTACTTTCCAAGTCTATAATGGTCCATCTGTTTTCTTTGTTAACATTGTAATTCTGTGTGCATCCCACATCAACTGAACGCCTGGTCAACTACGTTTAGACCTTCTCTCCAGTTGCTTAATTTATTGGCAAACCATCATCTGCGTATATTAACATGTTCAACAATGACATGCAGCATGTGTCCATGCAATACAGTGCTTTCTTTTCACTAAACAATGACAGAAATAATCATGTAAGGAATGCCGATTGTATAGCAGAAAGGTCCTTGCAAAAGAACTTAAAGTTTTAATTAATACCCATTTAACTTTTTCTGATTTCGTCAACTTACAACCGCTAACCCGATTGTGTTTTATTGGGGATTTCAGTGGGAGACTAACAGAAAGCAATGCATGTGTGAAATAGGAGGATACCGGTGCATGGTTTTCAACATTTGTGCAAAGAGCATCATGAAGACCAGAGCAATAATTATTTGCCCATTAGTACCTACTCTACCTGACTCGGGTCGGGTCAGCTCATGGTTTGGTTCGTTTTCCATTACAGTTAAGTACCATCTCAATGTGGATGGCATCGTCAATAGCAAGGCATCCCTACAGCCTGAAAAAGTAACGTAACTGATGCTAACTTGCTATAGTGGTCATATACACAATAAACCCAGCAAACAACGATTTAACGGGTAAAGATATTGGTTTGTAAAATATGCTATGCATGTTTTCAGCACAACTCAGCATGGTTCCATGTAACCATTACTAATCCAAAAGCCTAAAAAGCGAGTAGAGTCATGCTGAGTAGTGGATAAGGGGCAATAGAGGCAGCCAAGAGGCCCATGATAACTCTTGAAGAGTTGGGATCCACAGCTTATGGCCGAAAATGTGTTGACAGAACAAGTATTAGCCATGTTCTCCAAAAACATGGTTTGTAGGAAAAAAGGGGCAGGAGAAATCAACCATTGGAAGAAAGCCAGAAGTCCCCTTCAAAGTTTGCACAGAAATTTTGACAGACAAAGATAACCAATGAGAAACTTTTTGACCTAAATCTAAGTTCTCCATGTTAACAGGGTGGTGGCACCACCATGAAATGAGGATATATTCCTTCAGCAGGGACAAGGAGTTGGTCAGAGTTGAAGGGAAGATGGATGGCTACATGAAAGAAGACCAGTTAAAGCATGCAAAAGACTAAATACTAGGGCCAAGTTTCTCCATCCAGCAAGAGCACAACTCCAAAAATACAACCATAGCTAAAATTGAATCAGTTAGATCAAAGCATTGTCAGGTGTTACAGCCTAGTGAAAGGCCAGACCTAAATCCAGTGGTTTGTGGTAAGACTTGAAAATTGGTATTTCCAGACACTCTCCAACCAAGCTGTGTGAGCTATGTTACAAAGAGGTAAAGGCAAAATGTCAGACCTGCAGCTACAATTGAAGCAAAAGAAGCTTCTAAAAAATTGATTGAGGAGGTTAAATGTATATTCACAAAACACTTTTCAGATTTATAGTTGTCAAAATCATCTTTTGTCCACTTTACAATTTTGCAAAATGTAAACAAGTTAAAAGGTTGTGAATATTTGGAAAGGCACAGTACAAACATGCAAGCAACCAGATTTTTTATACAAGGGTAAAGGCTGTTTTACAGTGCATGCCTTCAGGTCCTGAAGCATCAAGTCAGATTTTTTTTTTTTAAACTTGACTGACCTACTTGTTTCAGTAACACCAGCTCCAGCAGTGAGCTGAATGGATAACTTGTGGGGAATAAGATGCACTTTTGGGTCAAGAGAAAAAACAAGGCAATGTATTCGGTTTCTGGTTGAGTACAAACGAAGCAGTGATCTGGGTGAGCATGCATGACTCACTCAGACTATGTTCTACAATATGTAAACAAAGAAATGAATAGAATATTCTATATGCTACCAATCATAACCTGTCCTAGAATAAATAATTTTGGTTTAATTCAATATGTCAAAATATTGTTTTATGTGTCAACACAGCTGCTGTCAGTCTGAGGGAGAAATAAAAAACACATAGTGCCAGATAAAAAAAAAAAAAGAAGTGTAAAGGCAAGATGTTTAATTCACTGCGAAGAAGTTGAGAATTAGCAAGAAACTGTGGTTGTATTTTGCATAAAATTGTACACACTGCAATATTTATGTGAGGTCCAATTTGTAGAAGCACAACCAAGAATGGAAAACAAGGGTAATAAGTGAGAGAGAGTTCAGGTCAGAGCTGTTTTCACCTGGGTGGAAGATAGAATGTGAATATCTAATCAATAGCCATTAGACACGGGAGGATTTACAGTCTTACGTAGCATGACTCTGTCACCCTGAGGCAAGCTGAGCACTCAAACCAGAGCAATGGAGCATGAATGCTCCCTCACAGTGAACCGCTGTGATACACATAGAGAAGGAGGCTCTGCAGACAACACCTGTCCCTGTTTTCTGTAATTCTGCTCCCTGAACACCACCAGTTTTGACGAGCTGCATGTGCATTGTTGGACTGTGAACGTGCACACCCATCCGAGGAGAAACAACTGACAACAGTGATCCAGCCAGTCAACCAAGAACTTCAGTGATCCTTCTTACAAGAAAAAAAGTTTGAAATATGAAACCATAACAAATGAAACCATAACAAATGCAATTAGACAGACAGACAGACAGACATGTCCCCACATCATGCAAAATGCACTTTATTAGCCCATAAATGTATTATATTGCGTACTTGGAGTCTGTAGGAATGCTCCCCAGGTTCTGCTTAGATATCTTTATATTCCGTTTCGGTCATATTTTTTAATCCGTTCAGCGTTCTCTATTAATTTTGTTTTTTGAGTATTTGCTGCAGAACAGCCAAACAAGGTCACAGACTTCTGGCTTAGGTTAATGGCAGTGAGAAACTGTAGAACTGTGGCAGTTTAGTGGGGGCTGTGGATTATGTGTGATCTGATCAGGGATCTGAAAGGCAAACACTTGGCATTAAAACGCAGCAGGGCAGACTACCAGAACATTTTTACTGTTCAGTTTCAGTACATAAAAGAGATTTTGGTACAAATGTCTACCTTCTTTAGTTAGAAATGTACATTTAATAAAAATGAAATAGTAAGTGTGTTACACATGAAGTGTTACAAACTCAACACAAGTGATTTAAACACCCTAAAGACAGGGTCACTCAACCTATAAAGATAAAAACTATTTTAAATAATTTATAACTTGAAGCATGATTCAGCTGCAGGATCTGACAGATTTTCCAAAATAATTAAACCTAGATGGTGTCGCAGATGGCAAACTCTTGTACTTGCCATGTTTTTGTGTTTTCATTCTGCTCTTTGGCACCATTCTCCGGTCTCCTTTACTAGAGAGTAACTCACAAACATCAGACAGTTCTCTGGGCATTTCGTCTCCATTTTACCATTGACCCCAGTTTCACAGAGGTCATGGCTGGGATTTACCGGAGATACTAATGAGGTAAACGGGCAGACATCTTCATGAAACTTCGGCAACGAGGACTCCGCACATCCTTGCCCTCAATCCACCTGCCGAATGTCCATTCCCTGGTTAACAAAATGGATGAACTGCTGCTTCTCTGTTAGGGCTCGAGCAACGGACGAACCCAGAATGCAGACTAGCAGGCAGCATGATGGTAAGTGGAAAAAGATTTAATAACAAAAAACTCACTCACTAGGAGGCAGAAACCAAAACAATAAAGGCACAGGCAAAACTGACATGGGCAGGCTGGCAAGAATGGCTTGGCGTGAACAACAGGACATGAGCATGAATTGAAAATGTTTCCGCAATGAATAACTGAACAGGTGTGTATATATGGAGTGTGAACCAGGTGGAGTAAGGAGACAGATTAGCTT
>JAHUTJ010051969.1:0-11325 GCA_036250325.1 Characodon lateralis
ACATGGTTGTTTAAGAAATGAGAAGCAACTCATTGCACCAGTTGGGGTTAAATAACTTGTTGCCAGCTGAAACATAATCGCCCATGCAGTAATTATCCAATGGGAGGCTTGTACCTATTTGCTTAGTTAAATCCAGGTGGCAACTTTTTTTTTGGCCATGCAGTGTATATGTTGTCAAGTAACTCATGCCCTCTGTTCTGTATGGTGGAAGATCTGTGATGCTGTGGGCCAGTTTCCCCTCCAAAGACCAGAGGAACCTTGTTAGACTTCATAGCATAGAACCCTTTTAAACACTAGGAGAATTTAAATAAAATCTGGTGGACTCCGCAATCAATCACTCAGGTATTCAGTTCGACAATTACCCAAAAACTAAATTGACACAGAAATGGTTCACCAGTAACACGTGTCAGTCTTCTTCTACAGCCATCCTAGTCCCTAGAACTTAACCCTACAGAAAGCCAAAGAGAAGGGAGCGTAAGAGAGGTTCTCAGGACTCTACATAATACAGAGATACTGAATGAGGAATGGTCAAAAATTCCCCTTTCTGTATGCTCCAACACACCAAAATATTTTAGGAGACTATAGCTCAACCCTTTTGGCAACTGATTGTGGCACTGGTGGTTGTGTTTAACACAAATTCTTACCATCGGATTTTTCCCCCTCTCAATAACTGTACTCAAATTAAAGGCTGGAATGTTCTTTTATTCAGTTTGAGATTATGCTAATCACGTTTATTTTAATACTATTTTAACACTTTAAAACAGTTTTCTATATGCAAGTGCAGGGAAAGTATTTTCTTCAGTAAGTTAAACTGTATGTGTAACATTTAACATAATTTGTTTTCCTACACTAACCCAGTTGATTATATCTTTGAAACAACTGCACAATGTTTGCATTGTTTTGCCAACAGCTTGGAAACATACGGTAATAGTTATTTAGCTGAAATTTACAATTACAATTTTACATTCAGAATGCATTCAATATCTTCTTGACTCTAGACCCTCAATGTAATAATCATAACTCTGCCAACCAGTACATTTATCTGAATTGCAATATTTCTTTCCATCTCAGCAGCGTAAATAATAAATTCCAATGCTTATCATGTGTCCTAAATGTCAAATGCTGAATTAAAACAATATTTTCCCTCTCCCTCTGCAGCAGAAGAAAATTGCTCTCCCAGGAACCACCAGCATCCATACAAGAAACCCTTTACTGGTGGTTCACCAAGTGAGGAGGACTCCTATTACCATCCCTCTTCCTACCCCCCTCCTCCTCCTGGTCTGTCAAACCTCCCGACTCTTGGTCTCACTGACTCCCCCTACAGCTCAGACATGGGACAGCGTCAGGCATGTATGTTTGCTGGCTCAGAGCCTAGAATAGATGAATTCAACTGCACATCCTGGTCGTACACCCGTCCGCTCCCCACCGCTATGACCCCAGTGGAACCCTACCCACCTTACACCCCTCATCCCCCCTACAGCTCCAGTCCCCAGGGTTCTCGACTAAGCGCCTTAGCCCATCAGAGTTCTCCGTCGCTGGGCGAGCACATCCCCCACGATCCCTACCAGAGTCAGAGCTCCGGACCTCGATCACAGAGCTTCCAGAGTGTTCCCAGCAGACAGCTTGGCTCTCCTCTCAGAGAGTATCCCCGCTACAAGCCCAATCTATCACCGCCTCTCTATCACACACTAGACACCCACACACACATCAGGTGTGGAGTCCCAGAATGGAGTGGTGCCTCCTAACCAACCCATAAAGACAGATTCAACATAAACTCACTGCTTTCTTTAGAAATGCAGCACTGTACAAAGTGACATGTTTTTGTAAAGTTATTATGAATACTGTGATGTTGTACTGTGTAAGTCATATTCCTCCTCTATGCTGGAAAGAGCAGCATATTTTTAAGGACCTAACTTGGACATAAGTAAAATGTAGCCTCTTCAAAGCAGCCTGATGATCAGTGACGTTGTTATACTTGCGTGTGTTTGAAACTCATTCTAACATTTGCACTGTGATTTAGTTTTAAGGTCAGACCCCGGAACAGCACTAGGCTGTTTTTCTCTCAATGCCTGCTACTTTACGTATGGTGAAGGACGTGAGCACTGTCAGCCAGACAGTAACGTTTATCCACCAATGTAATCGCAGTTATAACAACACGGATCAGGGTAGACGTTTCCCTTGTTAGTGGAGCAAAGCACAGTGCTTAGTGTTAGTGAAGGAGAAAAGGCACTGGGTTGTCCAAACGTGTGCTAGTGTACATGCAAACCCGCTGTCAGCTCAGCTAAAGGATGCTCAGAGTTTAGTTTCCAATGAGGCAGCCAACGATAGCTGCAGGCTCCCCTTCATAGAGATAAACACTTTGTTTAGAATGCGCTACAGGCTGAAGGACCTGTAAACACTTCTTCCATTGCATTCTGGGTAAATGCACAAGTCAGCATCACACAGCTGTCACTGCTGTCCTCTCAGTCACCCCCAACTGACCAATCAGCATCCTCTGTTCACAGAGTAGCAGCCAATGAACACCAAATTTTTTTTATTTATGCTCAGCTGACCAGAAAGGTGTGCGTTGGCCCATTTCCAGCTTTGTTTGCTAATTATTCATGAGTCTGATGCTAATTTCTGGCACAGGAGGATTGCTCAGCAGAAAAAGAAATTTGAAAAATGATGCAGTGTATGTGAAAATGTCGATGCACCAAGCAAAGGTCGGTGCATTAATATAATCATGTTTGTTTTAAATCTGAAACGTTTTCTGTCATATTTAAAAACAATTATACCAATATTTGCTTTGAGTAGATTTCCCTTGTAGCTAACTGTAAAACATTTGTAACTTTTCCTGACAGAGAGCTTGGATTTATGTTTATGTCCAGAAGCAGTTTTCATCTCTCTGACCGGGTGTTTTAACATGCAGTAACTTGTTATAAGGTGCTCTATCATGACAGAAACAGCCTTGTCATTCCTCAATATGTGTTTGCCACTTTATTAGGTACACTCTTTCAGTTTTTTGTAAACACTAGTCAATCCAAAGGCAGCAGTGCAATGCCTTTAAGTACCTCGATACTATGAGACAACTTATTGAAGTTCAAACAAATCATCAGAATGGTGAAGAAGCATATTTAAGTGACCTTGTACATTGATGGTTGTTTGTGCCAGACAGGCTGCGCTGAATGGTTCAGAAACAGCTGATCTATTAAGATTTTCATGCATAACCATGTCTAGGATTTATAGAGAATGGTCTAAAAAAGAGAAATTATTCAGTGAGCGACAGGTGTGTGGACCTAAATGTGTCGTTGATTCCAGAGGTCAGAAGAGAATAGGCAGACTGGTATAAGATGACAAAAAGGCAACTTTAGCTGCAGTCGTTTCAACCAAGGGTTTTGTAATGCCATCTCTTAATGAAAACCACATCTGACCTTGATGCACAATAAGTGCCACTCCTGTCACCCAACAATAGGAAACTGGGGCTGCAGTTAACATAGACTCACCAAATTTGACATTAAAGATGGGAAAACCTTTCCTTGGCCCAATGAGTCTCAGTTTCAGCTGCAACATTCAGCTGGGAGGGTTTAAATTTGCCATAAACAACATGAAAGTATAGCTCCATCCGGCCTTGTATTAAAGGTTTAAGCTGGTGGTGGTGGCATAATGGTGTTGGGAATGTTTTCTTGGCACACATTGGGCCCCTTAGTGCCAACTGCAGCTTGCCTGAGTATTTTTGCTGACCGCATTCCTCCCTTTGCCACCACAGTGTCCCTATCTTTTGATGGTTACTTCAGGCACCATACATAATGCACCACGTTGCAGAGCTCAAATGATTATAATCTGGTTTCTTGAACATGAAGTCAGTTCACTGTGCTCCAATGGCCTCTACAGGAAGCAGATCTCAGTCCAATAGAGCACAGGTGTTTCTCATCAGGGATGTGCAGCCAACAAATCTGCAGCAACTGCATGATGCCATCATGTTGATATGGACCAAAATATCTGAGGAATGTTCCCCACACCTTGTTGAATCTATGCCACAAAGGACTAAGGAGGTTCTCAAGCCACGGTCTAATCTTCTATTAGCAAGGTGTATCTAATAAAGTGGCTAGTGAGTGTGTGTATATATATATATATATATATATATATATATATATATATATATATGTGTGTGACTGTGTGTGTGAGAAAATATGATGTTCTTGTGTTTTTTTAGCGTTGTTGCTGTTAATAGTATTTATTGCTCTAGGTTTGTAAGGTTTGCTTGTTAACTTGTGAAACAATTTTAAGGGTTTATCTCCAGCTTTACTCTCCATCCCGAAGTGTTCATAAATAGTTGTCAAAACTATGGGAAAACAATGTGTTTTATGGGAGAAAAAAAATACAGATTTATAAAGAGAAATTAAATAAATTTTTCAAGAGAGTTGACTGGTTGTATGTTCCTCTTTCACACAGCTATTAACATTCTCAGCGGGTTATTTAAAGGACGTTATACATATCTGCAGTGGAAACTCTTTTAAGTGGAGCTCTCTTTATCAGGTCAGATGTGTATATGAATATGAAGGACCTGAAAACAAGCAAAGCCTCCTGCTGTTGTGGTGTAACAGTGTTTCCCATAGAGCGCTTGACATCTTTACTCTGAAGGGAACCCTTAGAGAGTCCTGGATGTGCTGTCCATTCCTCGTTGTCCTCTTTTTCATCTCTGACAGGTTGTTTGGTGTCTCGCTCTCCACCAGCTGGACCTTCTCTCTGACAACCTGCTACCCTGAAAGGGAAGGGTTTCCACCACGATGGAGGACAAAGAAACTGATCCAAACTGCTCTTTGGTGGTTTTTCTATCAACATGTTGCTGCAGCACTCATAGAGCTCGTAACATTTTAGAAGTTGTCAGACCGTTATTTCTCTCACCATTTTTTTTCTCTTCTTTCCTGTCTTCATCACATACACCACAGGGTCAGGGGTTAAGCAGGCAACTCTTCAGAGGCTCTGTTCCTCCTTAACCCTTTGTCTGCAGACAAACTCAGTCCAGAAGAGGGGGGAAAGAGCCAAATTTCACAAGTCTCCACTTTTTAAAATGCATTTCTTAATGATTGCATGTACAGTAAATTAACCTTTTTATATATTTTGGGAAAACAAAAAGAAGAAAGTGCGTAAAGTGCTGGGTGAAGTGGGAATAATGTTAAACACAGGCAGTGTGAATTATGTGGGAGTATAGGATCTTAATCTATCGGTGGAGGACGTTCTCAGACATGCTGGTCGGACAGTGGATTGATGAAGTTTTGTGATCAAAGAGCCTAAGTGGTGCTTATCATTAGTCCTATCTCCTCTGCACCCCTCCTGCACATACTATCCCTTCTTATTGTGCAATACACTAGTTTTGTGCCTAAATCTTTTAAACCAGGATGGTTTGTAACACAGAATTACGTCCACAGAGAAACATGTTACTTGAATAGGACTACTGATAGGACTTAGTTATTTAAGCCGCAGCTTTGTATCAGACTACACAGGATGTAAACTGAATTATTTGTGCAGAGCAATTTCTCTTGCATGAGTGCTTTGAAAAAGATATTACAGACTTATAAAAAGCTATTTTCATTACAGTCCGAAGTATTTGTTCGAATATATAAATTGGCGTCTCCGGCTAAAGGCATTTGCTTGGTGTCCAACATTAGTGATGTCATTTTGTGTGGAATAAGTGCTCTGAGATGGAGCGTAATTGGAAAAGATGATCATGGTTTGTCTCTATCGTTCTGATGGTGATCAGTCACTAGCAAGGGGAAAAGGAGAAGAAGCTTTGTTCTTTCCAATAGTCTGACTTGTCTGACAGACTAGAATTTGTACTGGAGAAACTTTGATTAAAGCATTTCTCACTTTTGTAACATGAGAAATCATGAAAAAATGTGAACAGGTTCAAGGGGTATGAATACTTTAGCCAGAGACTGTATCTGAGGCTCTGCACTGACTTATAGATTTGGTAATTTCTTTTCATTTTTGATTCTGCTGTCCATATTAACTTAGCTTAGAGGTCGCTGCCCTCCTTAGTATGAGTAGATATAAATCCCTCTTCAAGCATGTGTGTATCTGTAATTAGAATCAGTGTGGCACTCAGAGGACAGCACAATGGCAATACAATAATGTAAAACAATAAATGTGTGGCTATTACATGCCGTACAGAGTAGGATTCTGGCGTTTTATTTGAATGGTTCAATCCATCGTTGTTGGTATTTAAAAGCCACAATAAAGGCTTAATGCTGTTAAGGACTGTATAGTAACAAGACTCTGGCCAAGCTAATTTTCCCTAAATGAGAGTTTATGGCTGAAACAGCCCTGGAATCACTGAAGTAGATCTTAATATGAGTGTAAGGGCTGTCAAAGATAATAGGCAAAGTAGAAGTGTGTGTTGTTGTGTGCGTGCACTTGGGCGTTGAGTCTCAGGAACAAAAGGAGAGGTTGGGGGGTCAAAGTAACAGCAGACTAGTTAGTCCAGGGTCAGAGGGCTCGGGCTAACCTGATCAGCGAGGGCTGTTTATCTAAAAACCTCCAAACTATCACCCTGATGGAACTGCTGCAGCTTTTCTGCTCAGTCACTCTTGCTTTCTGAGCTGCTCAACAACACAAGTTGTTTTTAAAAGCATGCACAGATCGACTTTACCCTCATTCATAGCAGCTCAAATTACAGAAGGGACTTCATGATTTGAGCAAGAATAATTGTTTTAGCTCCTAACGTACTTCCAAAGTCGCTGCCAAACATGCATGACAGGGTGAAAAGAGATGGAGTAGCACCCTCAGTGGGTGGTGCTGGGGGTTCAAGCCATCATGGAGCCAGTGTCCTGTTCAATTACAGCCAGAGGACTGGAGATGCACGCTAATCCTGCACACAAAGACACAAACATACGCTCTACTGGACACAAAGACGGGCAGATAGGATGACAGTAGGACATGTACACACACACACACAAAATCAAGAGATTACATATGGCCCACTCTGACTTCACGGGCTCCGTCTAGACTGAAAACAGAAAAATTATATCAATAGCAGGACTTCACGTGGCCTCTGTCCATGTTTGGTCACTGTAGAAAGACAGCCTGAGGCCAGGATGTCCCACAGTTTTTAACAAACCATTCTGATATAACAAAATAACACAGGACAATTTAGATTCTGTCAGTGCAGCCTGACGCACACTATTAAATCTATTGTTTCTATCATTGCACTTATTGTATATGGTTTATCTATTTGTGTTTTAGCTATTTATTTTTTTTATGTCACAGGGTGTCTAACAAGAGTGAAGGTAGGAGCACACAGGTGGATTACATCTTGTAGGCGATGTAATCTGAAGAAACTCAGTGACTGCAAGGTAGTGGTAGGTGAGAGTGTTGCCAAACAGCATGGGATGGTGGTGTGTAGAATGACTCTGATGGTGAGGAAGATGAAATGGACAAAGACAGAGCAGAGGAGAAAGTGGTGGAAGCTGAAAGAGCTCCCCGCTAGTTTATACAGGTTGGTGAGACAGCAGGTTAGGGTGATATGGAAATGTACAGATAGGCGCAACAAGTGTGATAGGAAGATGAAATGAGTCCTCCGAAGAGTTGATTAATGAGGAAAAATGAGAGAGAACAAAGGGCAGAACAAAGGCAGTCGGTCCTAATGATTTACTGTACCTGTGGAGGTATGGAAGTGTCTAGGAAAACAGCAGTAGAGTTTTTGACTAGGCCGTTCAATGAGATCTTAGAAAGCGAGAAGATGCCTGAGGAATGGAGAAGTGTGATAGTGTCAATTGTAAAGAACAATGGAGATGTGCAGAGATGTGGTAACCACAGAGGAATAAAGTGGATGTGTCATACAATGAAGTTATGGTAAAAGTAGTGGAAGCTAGACAGAGATCAGAAGTGAGCATCTGTGTGCAGCAGTATGGTTTCTTGCCAAAAAAAGTACTACAGATGCAATATTTGCCTTGAGGATGATGATAGAAAGGTACAGAGAAGGCCAGGGAAAGCTGCATTGTGATTTTGTAGATCAGGAGAAGGTATATGACAGGACGCTGAGAGAGGAGCTGTGATATTGAATGAGGAAGCCTGAAGTAGCAGAGAAGTATGTTAGATTGGTGCAGGACATGTATAAGAGCTGTGAGACAGTGGAGAGGTGTGCTATGGGTGTGACAGAGGAGTTCAAGGTGGAAGCGGGACTACATCAGGGACTGGCTCTGAGCCCCTTCTTGTTTGCTGTGGTGATGGACAGGTTGACAGAAGAGATTAGACAGGAATCTTCATGGACTATGATGTTTGCAGATGACATTCTGATCTGTGTGGAGAGCAGGCAACAGGTGGAGGAAAATCTAGAGATGAAGTTTTTCCCTGGAAAGGAATGGAATGAGGATAAACTGGAGTAAGACAGAATACATTTGTGTGAATAAGAGGGACCCAAGTGGATCCATGAGGTTACAGGGAACAGAAATAAAGAAGGTGGATGATTTTAAGTACTTGGTGTCAGTAGTCCAGAGCAACCATGAGTGTGGAAAAGAGGTGACAAAATTTGTCCAAGCAGGTTGGAATGGGTGGAGAAAAGTGTTAGGAGTGTTGTGTAATAAAAGAGTATCAGCAAAATCACCCTGCAAAATAGGCAGGGTATCAAATAAGGTTGTCCCCACTGTAGTGAGTACATCAGTAGAAGGATGATGAGGCTGGAACTGCCAGACAGGAAGCCTAGAAGAACACCAAAGCGGAGATTTATGGATGGAGTGGTAGAGGACGTGAAGGTAGTGGGTGTGAGAGAAGAAGATGCAGAAGATAGGATCAGATGGCGACAGATGGCTCGCTTTGATGACCCCTGAACAGGGGAAAGATAAAAGTAAAACAAAAAGACTTATTTTTCACACAAATCTGTTGAAGATCCCAAAGAAACACTATCTCATTTTGGTATATGCAAGCTGATAAAGTTTTTTAGGATGTGCCCCTAGATGACTTTTACAGTTAATTAACGTGACTATGTGTCAGGGATCTGGGTGGGGTTGTGTTTGTGTGGTTTTTATCTACTATGAAGCTGCAGGTTTCCCCAGAGGGTGCGGCTGAGTGGTGTGCTCCTGCACACCTGCTTTTCATCAAGCTAATTGGCTGGAGCTTAAGAGGAGCTGGCTCCCAGTCATTCAACAACTGAATGTCAACCTCTGTAGTATCTCTAGCCCTCCATCAAATTTCTTGTGATAATCTCCTAGTGATTACCTGGCTTTATGCTAACCTCATTCTCGCTGAATTTTTCCCAAAGTTACCACCTCAGTTCTCCTTTAGATCCTTTTCTCAGTGATTCTACTTGGAATCGCTGTTCAAAGCCCCTTGAATTATAATCTCATGGACAACTTCCTTTCAACTTCAAGCTTGAAACCTCCAAGCCTAACCTGTCCACCCTCCAATGCTCCACCATCTACTCCTTACAGAAACTAAGCTTGCCACAAGGAACACCCCAGACTCTACTTACTCCTTCCTGGATCCAGTCAGTCTACAACGGACCAGAAAGATTAATTCTCTGATTTACTCGCCTTAATACTTACCCGTTTATTTACTCAGCTCATCTCTTTCATTTGTGATCCGCCTTTCCGTGATAGGGACCACCCCCCAGACCAGATATCTCCATTTCCTTGTACTTTATTAAACCGGTTTAACTCTGATCATTGTCCCCTGAGATGCTTCTCACATGTAGGTCAGATGTTTGCCTCAAAACAGAACACTGGAAGATAAAAATAAAACTACAATATCATAAAGGTGCATTCCAAATAATAAAAAAGCAGAGTGCTCTCTTTTCTTCAAGCAAGTTTTCAGGGTTCGTGGGACTTTTTCACTCTGTAAAACTATATTAAAAACTTCAGTACATACAACTGTTATTCCATTTCGGCCATTATTTTAAACATCCATTTTTTTTCAAACAAAAACACTACTGGGGCTCATAAGTCATCAATCTGTCTGTAAGAACATACGTTTTGTCAAAAATTGGATAAGAATTTATTAAAGTTAAATGTTTTGAGTCAAATGCTGCAATTTGCACCTCAATGCCATCATACTTACAGTTCCTTCCTAAATCACTCATAACACTCAGACATTTTTTTTTGTCCCTTTACCACTTCAAATTAAATGTATTTTTAGTGGTATTAACACAAATTAGTAAATAATTGCAAAGTGTATTTAGCTTCAGTAAATCTTTCTGACATGATGCTGCCATCACCGTGTTTTATGGTGATGATGGTGCATTCAGGATGACATATTGTTTCCACAATCAATTTTTGTGTGATGTCCCAAGAGAATCTTCTTTTATTTGTTTGCTGTGTTCCCTAGATGGCTTATAGTAAACTGAGAACAAGGCTTCCCTTGGCTTCCTTTCTGATGTGACTTTCTTCTTGCCACCATTTATTGAAGATTGTGAAGTTCCTGACTAACAGATGTCCCAATTCTCCACCTAAGGTGTGGACCTCTGCAGTTCTGTCATCGTGTTTTTTAACCAAAAGAACTCTTGTTCTTGAACATGTTTGGGTTGGGTGCCTTCGAACTTTGGTGTTTTTTTTAAGCACCAACACTAATTTTCACCAGTTTTGGGAACCAAGCATGAGTCATTAACAATGGGCATTGCAAAATGCCCACTGTTAATGGGCATTTTCTGGCTTTTGTATTTGGCCTGATCCACCATATATTTTAATGCAAAAGCCGAGCCTTCATAAAATACAGATAGAGAACAATGCAAGAACAATGGCATGTACAATGTGTTAACTTGCATATGTTCAGCATCCGCAAGTGTAATGAAAACAGGTAGTTATACAATGCATGTTTAGTGTGTTTTTGCAAACATATAAATAATGTTTATACGTTCTTTGTCTTCTCCACCATACTTGTTGCTTCTGTTGTCTGCAGCTTCATCCCGTGCACAGGTGACGTTACGGTTCACGCAGAAAAACCACATATTCTGCTTTGCCCGAGTTGAACCAGAGTTTCTGCCCTGGAATTTCAATTCAGGTTCATACATTCCAATTAATCCTAACCATTGAACAGTGCAGTCAGATTCAGTTATTTATTCAAATTGGATAAAAAGTTTTTCTATCTAAGGAAACCCAGCAGATTGCATCCAGTCAGGTAGGCCAGGTGTAGCTTCTAGGAAGAATAAAGAGAGAGAACATAAAGTTAAAAGCTGAAATAACAGCAAATAATGCAAAATTGGAGAGTAGTGTGAGAATGTAGCGAAGAGGGTGAAAGTGGTCATTATGTCCTCCAGCAGTCTAAGCCTATAGCAGCATAACTACAGAGATAGCTCAGGATAACCTAAGCCACTCTAACTATAAGCTTTATCAAAAAGGAAAGTTTTAAGCCTAGCCT
>JAHUTJ010051970.1:0-11323 GCA_036250325.1 Characodon lateralis
TGCTGATACTTCCTTTGCTTCCCCCTTCCACCTGTGTGTCTCAAGAAGTCAAGTGAAGATGCAACTGGAGAGACTGAATCGGAATAAGGCTGCAGGTCCAGATCATGTCAGCCCTAGAGTCCTGAAGAACATTATGGAGAACCCTGAGCATCCTCTTCATCAGACTGTCCTACAACAACAGAGTGTCTTCAGTCAGAGGCTTCTTCAGATCTGCTGTAAGACGGAGCGCTACAGGAGGTCCTTCCTGCATCAGCATCTACAACGGCTCTGAAGAAACTTTCATAATGAGCTACAACAACATTTAATTTCCCTTTGGGATTAATGAAGTATTTTTGAATTGAATTGAATTAAGGTACTCAGGGCAGATCTCATCCACCCCTGAAGTCTTACCACCGTGCAGCTAATGTCCTGGAAAGTTCTGAGTTCAGTCAATTCCTGGCTAAGATAAAATAAAAAAGTGTAGGCTTTACAGATCTCCATCAGTATGTTAAATGTTACAGTTCATCAGAAAAAAGACAAAATACATCTGGCTTGCATGAAAGGACTGGAAGGTGAAAAGTCTCCTATTAAACAAAGAAATTAAATTGATATTTGGAGAAAACTTAACAGCTTATGAACACAAACACTTCCTTCATTCCTTTGAGCATGGTGGGGAAGGGCAGATCATTTGGGTTTCTTATGCAACCATCGGACCTAGGCAGCTTGTAATAACTGATTCAACCATGAACACTTCAGTGTAGCAAAATATTCTAGAGTCAAATTTGAGGCCATTTGTCTGACAGCTGATGTTTGGCCCAAAACAGGGCATCAACTGTACAATGACTCCAAAACACAGCACCAAATCTACAGCAGAATGGTTTACAAATAAAAGACATAAAGTGTTGCAATGACCCAGTCATAGTTCAGATCTTAGCCTGAACTCAATGAAATAAAACAATTTTATTAAGAAGTCATATAAAATGTTTTCCATGACTGTATTTGGTTTACATTATCTTCCTTATTTCCATGATAGGATATCAGTCTAGACAGAAGTGGTGACTGACAGACTAGGCTGTCCCAGTACCGCACCTGAGACGAAAATACCAAATTAACCTTCCTCTTAATGAACATATATAATCAGTTAATACACTTAGCAGATAATTACACTTCAAAAGAATTGCGTGAATCCAATATTGCAGGTACTTTCCCAGTAACTATTGGTTGGAAAGAAAACATCGGCTAAGGGGCTAAAGCTTGTCAGTATGTTCATTATTGAAGGAAGGTTCTTTGATATAACTAAAGCAAAGAATAGCTTCTTCCAAACACTGGAGTGGACATTTTGGATCCCTCTGAAGATAACCCATCGTAAACTACAACTCACTGAGATATCTGTGGAGTGGGATGCAGCGCTCGGGGTCATCGATGGGAGACAGCACCTCACAGAGCCTCTCTGGGGTTTGTCCTTCATGAAAGCGTTTCTTGTCCCCACACTTGGTCAGAATGTCCACACAGTCTGACCTGAGAACAGAAGAGACAATTCATAAGAAAAGACAAACTGATTAAAATCTGACTTTAGGACTGTTCAATGAATAAATGAGCAAGACAAGTTTCAGCATAGTTTCCACAGCACACATATATAACTTTCCATAGATGTGAAGGTGTAAAACAGGGGTTCAAACTTTATCTTCTAAGGTCCAAATCTGATTTTTGGTTTTTAAGGTTGAATGCCCAGAACAATTACAGATAGGCTAAACCCGTTGATTAAATTTGCTTATAGTTTACAAGCGTAAAAAAAGACATGTTATGTCTACAGTTGTTTAGTTGTGACTTTAAGCCGCTCTCATTTGTGGCAGTAAAATGCAAGGAGGTAAAATTAGAGTATAACTTTATAAGATGAATGAACTTTAACTTGACCAACATAATTACTTTCCATACTTTAGCAAATAAAAGTTAGATTACTTCTATTCTTTTTCCAAATTCAGATTAATGATCTTCAAAGTTCTGTTTCATTTTTCATAATTCCATGCAGTACAAAGCAAACACATTTTAACCTTAAAGAGAATCTCATACCAGTTTTAACAGTTCAATAGAAAAATAACTTTCATTATTGCAGGCCACTTTAATATTTTTGAAAATCACCTAAAAAAACATTTCTATTCTAAAATAGTAACACACACATTTTATGTGGAAGTTAAACAGTTAAATGTGTTCTAATTTGCACATCAATTATTTTCTTTACTTTTTTAAAGCGACCGATATTTTGTTCTTTCTGAGTTTCTGGATCTGTTTTTTTTTTTTGCTCAATCAGGGGGTTCAACCTATCAGCCAAAAGTTGTTTCATCTCAGCCTGATCTCGTCAGGAAGATGGTTTACAGACAGAGAAGGACACGGTAAAATCTTAATCAGCTTGTAAATACAATATAACATTTTCCACCGCATCCAGATGAAGGCGCAGACCTGTGATCAATCCGTATCAGAGCAGCCCACCAGCAACACACGCAGGTGTCCAGACCATTCATGGAAACAGCATCCCATGGACTGTTTTTAAACCAAATCTAGCAGTAAACTATTTAAATTGGTTTATTAATAATAATAAAACCAACACAACAAAAACAAACTAATATTAAAAAAATATCACTGATATTTGAAACCAGGGAGCGCTCTAGGAGAGTATGTTAGACCTCTAAGCCATTAGTCCCATGAATTAAGTCAGGTACTGCTCAGTAGAAAATACCAAGAACACATGGAAAAAAAACCAACATATAATCTTATAATAAAGTGGGAGAAATGACATTTTATTCTGGTTTCTAATGTTTTAATGATCAGTAGACCTACTTGCATATGATGCTCCCCCTGGATTTGCTGTGGCATGGCTTGATCTGCAGAGAGCAGGCCACAGCCTTCCACATGTCCGGTAGACACTTCCTGATGTCCAGGACAGGAATGTTCATAAAGGGCATCTTGATCGTTCCATTTGACCACAGCTTGATGTCGTTCATGGCACCTTGGTCTGACTGCATGTTACAGCTGCGGAACAGCTCTGTGGGCCTATGAATACACACACACAAATTCATATACATACAGTCACTTCAGAGTAAGCAGAAAGACATTTTAAAGCTATCAGAAAACATATGGCAAAGCAACTTAGATTTGCAAAATTGCATCTAAAACATAAGACATCTGGAACATCCTTTGGACAATTGAGACCAAATTAACAATATTTGGTTATAAGGTACAGATCCATATTTGGACAAACACAAACACCTTGTAGCAACTGTCAGGCATGGTGTGAATGGGTGATATGGGCTGATTTTACAGCCATATGACCTGAGAACCTGGCAGTCACTAATTCAGCCATGAATTTCTCTGTTTACAAAAATATTCTACAGTTAAATAGGTGGCTTATTGTCAGTCAGGTAAACCTAGGTCATCAACAGAACAATGATCAAAAACAGGGGGTGAAAGATATTAGGAAACATGCAATTGCAATACAATTAATTATTGTAACAACAATATCCATTGTAATTAACCCACATTTCCTTCTTTCCTTTTCATGGTAAAGGGTAAATGGCCTGAACTTGTATAGCGCCTTATAAAGTCCCCAGAGACCCCACTACAATCAGTCATCCACCCATTAATTAAATTAAATATTAAATTAAAATTTAATTTAATTAATTAAATTTACATTTAATTTCCCTTTGGGATTAATAAAGTATTTTTGAAATGAATTCATACCCTGACTGTGGTGAGCCAAAATGTAGCCACAGCTGCCCTGGGGCAGACTCACAGAATTGAGGCTGACAATAACAGGCGTCACCAGGCCCTCTGACCCCCATCAACAGGCAATGGGGGGTTTTCCATATGACGTTGCAGTCAAGAAGCTACACATTGTGATCGCCATCTTGGGTGGCAGCTGCACCCAGTTTTCGTTGTTTTAGACTGATCAGTGAGGCAAAACTCCAGACCATTCATTTAACTATGGGGAAAACGTGCTTAATTGTGGGTTGTGCTGCGCGTGGTGGTCAAGACCAACGTTCATTCTATCGTAGGCCAGCTGTGAAAGAAAATTAGTGTGAGAAAACAAAAACACTGAATACACAACATCGATAACTGTGGCTGAATCGGATATCCAGGATAGATTTGGACGGCTTGAACCTCACTCATGCCCGAGTGTGCAGTGCACATTTTGTGACAGGTAAATAAATAATGCTTGTCTACATTTATTGTAATAATATTCTGGAAAGTAGTCTGCCAAGACCGTGAGATGATCAGTTGATTCTGAGCTGGGTAGCAGCATTCAGCGCTGTGACCTACGTCAGTATGCTGCGCTCTCACGCCTTGACCAGCTAGATGTAGGCTGCAATTTACCTTTACTGTTATACTGTAAATGTATTATCTAGTAATATATCTATTATGTAATTATCCTATAAAAGGCAAAATTGAACTTATAGATTTTCACCTATTTTGTTACTATGAAAAAAAATGGTTGAGCGGCGAATCGTCCGGATTTGTGCTAAACAAACCAACAGGCAGTACATATGGATCCACCTTGTTGATGACCGCAATTTTCTTGAGGTACATGGCCTTATCAGGAGGCTGTAACGACTCTAGATACTTATCCATGGGCGAAGAAGTATGCAGTGTTGCAATGTTGTGAAAAGCGCGAAGCAATACGGAGAAACCCAAGATGGCGGACTGGAAGCAAGGCTGCGACTTCAGTGACATCAATGAAAATCCCCCATTCTGGTGAAGCGTCTTGCCCAAGGACAACCCACTGGATACAGGACGAACTCATATCACCGCCATATCACAGCCACCCCGTCATTATTATGATATCCCTGCTATCCCCACTGTGTGCACTGTGATATGTGTTATTAAATCCTAATATTTAACATCTGTAAATCCATCACAATGGTCAAATATACTATTGGTCTTAATGCACAGGTGGCATCCTATAAAATTATCACACTGTAACTTACTGAGCTCCTAAGAGCAACCCATTCCTTTACAAATGTTTCTAGAAGCAGTCTGCTTCTGCTAGGTGCTGGACTTCATCCACCTGCAGCCATGAAAGAGATTGGATTGGATGCTTTTGGCAGTACAGTGTATATTATTGGCATACAAAGCATAAATGTATGAAATACAACAAACATTATGGTCTAATAAACATTGATCCAAGCATATATTAGGGTTTAGTTAAGGATTATGATTATTGATTAATGAAGATTTACCACAAATTATAATTAAAAACCATAATTCAGAAAAATAATTTCTCAACCAAAAATCATTACTTATGAATAGAAATCAGAAATGTCCTCTGGTGTTGAGATTATGGGCTCAAAGCCCTTAATAATTACAATTAGTTAATTATCATTAATAATTCATAATTATTAACCAAAACCACTAAATGTCACTGTTTAATCAACTGCCTCACCGAAGGTGGGAGAACTTTGACCGTATTTTGACAGATAAATCACTCTTGATCAAAATAAACACAAACGCTTCTCTTATATATATATATGTGAACATTTATTGAAACCATATAGCTATACAATTATTATTCAGGTCTAAAAATCTTCACCTAACTAACATGCACTATACAACAAAAGGGATTAAAATGACTATCTAAAAATAATAATAAAAGAATATATATGTCTATAAAGAGATTTTATTCAAACCAAAGCTCGGTATTTGGCCCCAAGGTTCTGAGTGGTACATCTTTATTATTAGGGACTGCAATTTTATATTATCTTTAAATATGACTCTTCTTTTCCACTCAATTTGTAAAACTATAAAAAAGTTTTTGCCCAAAGCTCTGCTCTATTTTAATTCCAAGTTGTTTTACTGTTTTGAAAGTATTACTGACTGCATAAACATTTCCCAAAAAAAGAAAAACTCAAAGGACACTTGATGGAATAATTTTTGCTCTGAACTTTATTAAAACCGAAGCATAAGTATTTCTTTTTATAGACGTTCTCTAATTTATTTTTTGTTTTAGCAGATGTGTTCTTCTTTAACACACTGTATTTATCTGTATTTATAACACAGTAATTACAGGATTGACAAAAATAAATAAACTGCTATATAAAACTATGTTATAAATGGTATTAATTTGAATGAATCACCAATCAAGCATGTTTCAGACAAGTTTATTATCATATCTTACTGGCATTCAATAGAAACTAACCCTTTGAGAGAGGAGAAAAAAATGTTGATAGATGAGTTTTCTTGTTCATCTGAGCTTCAACAAGAGCAGTTTTCATCCATGACATTAAACATTAAACCGGCCTCTCTAATACCCAACTGGAAACAAGGAAAAACCTCCAGTGAGTAGAAACCCATTTCTGCCATGTTTCTGTAAGGTTGACTAAGGTTAAGCATCCAGGACTACACTCACATTTACACAGATGCACACACTGACCTCAAAATAAATAAAGAAGCCACTCAAATGGCATGGTGGGACCACACCCAGAGGTTTTCCTTCTTCAACTACCAATTAGCCGAATCACTTGGAACAAAATCCACCAATGAAGCATCAAAGGAGCAAGACATTATTATTATAGAGGAACTTTAACACCCTATTACCAGCACTCTTCTTGCTTTTTGTTTTTACTATATAGTGTATACTGTTTGCTAATATAAAACAAAAAATATTTGATTTAAATCTTGATTTAAAGGACACAGCATTTTTGCAGTTTTCTGGACGTTTGTTCCAAATAAGTGGAGTATAAGACAATGCAGCTTCTCTATGTTTGGTTTTGGTTCTGGTTCTGGTTCTGGGGATGCAGAGTAGGCTTGGACCAGAAGACCCGAGTGGTCTTGAGGGTTGAGGCAACAGCAGTAGATCTTTCATGAAGATATAAAAGCACTGAAAACAGAGTTTTAACCATTAATTTCAAACAAATACAAAATCAAAGTTAAAATTGTTAGCTGTTTATAACATATAATATTAGCAAAGAAGCACATTTATCATTACTAAAACAGCAATCTCTGTGTGGTTTCCTGGAGAATGCAGGACCATAACAGAGATTTTCTCAGTTATGATTCCAGGCCTCGAGGGATGATTGGGCTTTAAAATCCCTGCCTTAAAAGCTACTGAATGATTTGACACCATTCCATAACTCCTCTACATGTCTTGGTTTTACCTCAGAATGATGTCACCCTACAAGTTTTCAATCAGATTAAGGTCCAGGGATTGGGCTGGCTGCTCCAGAATTTGCTTTTGTTGGTCTGGAACCAAGATGCTGCTCCCTTCCTGGTGTGTTTGGGGTTGTTGTTTTGTTGAAACCACAATTTCCTCTTGAGCAAAAGGCTACATGACCTCTTCAAGTACTCTGATATATGCAAACCGTATAGCTTGTATGTAATAAGTAGACCTGACACCATAGTAACCGAAACATCCCCATATCATGGTGCTTGAACCACCATGCTTTACTGTCTTCAGAGTGGACTGAGGATTCAGTGTTTGGGAGTCGTCTGACAAACTCTCTACGGCTCTTGGACCCAAAAAGAACAACCTTACTTCCATCAGTCCTCAAGATGTTTCTCCATTTGTCTTCAGGCCAGTTGATGTGATCTTTGGCAAGTTGATTCCTCTTCAGCACATGTGATTTTCTTTAACAGAGGGGATTCGCGGGGGCTTCTTGCTGTTAGATTAGCTTCACAGAAGCGTCTTTAAATTGCCACAGTACCTCCCCCCGTTAACTTCAGACTGTCTTTCATCAGCCTGAAACTGATCATTGGTTGAGTCTTTCCATTCTGGCTATTCTTCAATCCATTCCAATGATCTTCTCTCTCTTAATCACCATCAGCACAGGCACCCCCCATGGATGTGTTCTCTCTCCAATGCTCTTCTTCGTGTACACAAATGACTGCACCTCAGTGGACCTGTCTGTAAAACTCGTGAAGTTTGCAGATGATAACGATTTCATTGGTCTGCTCAGAACCACCTGGAGCTTATTCCGCTAAAGGCTGCCACCCTTAACCATCCTAAACAACACCGTCTACAGTGGATTGCTTCCAGGAGTTGCTGGTCATTTTCTACACTGCCATAAGTCAGTCTGTTTAGACTTTCCGGCGCTACAGAGCGCTATTTGCAAAAACCAGCCCAGCCAAAGACAGTTTCTTCACCCAGGCTG
This sequence comes from Characodon lateralis, assembly GCA_036250325.1. Taxonomy (NCBI): domain Eukaryota; kingdom Metazoa; phylum Chordata; class Actinopteri; order Cyprinodontiformes; family Goodeidae; genus Characodon; species Characodon lateralis. Next base: position 8,118 of record JAHUTJ010051970.1, read on the forward strand.
TCTCTGATGAACACAATGAACACCTCACAGCCTGAGTAGTCAGCTACTCTGCTGTGAAACAAAATAAGCATTGCACTATCACAACCTGCCTTCCATCTTTTATATACATTAAATTATTCTTAACTGTATATGTAAAAAATGGATATATATACAAATGTATGTACATACTGTTCCTTTAATCCTTACTTCATTTCCTCTAGTTTATATATTTATAGTTAATGTCTGTACTCAGAGCGCTTGTAACCAAAATCAAAGTCCGATCTGTGGATAGAAGGACTGAATGTTAACCTGTCAACAGATTCTCCCACCAGTGGCGTGGATGTCTGCATCTTCTCCTGAGTTACTATAACCTCTTGGCTGCTTCTTCTTGGTCTGCCAGTTTACGGGTTTTGCCATGCCTTGGTAGGTTTGCAATTATGCAGTTATCCAGGAGATAGATTGAACCGTGCACTGTGATATTGTTCAAAGCTTGGGATATTTTTTTAACATGGGTTTATTAGGTTCACGATGTTCTGGGAGAAAATGTTCAGGGAGATTTTGATTTGCTATCAGAAAAAGGCTCTCAGAGACTTACATCTCTGACGTCCATTAAGTCAATTGAGGCAGCTGCAATGGAAAACACATTTTTCTTCCGAATTAGCTTTTTTTCCACTTATAGTTTATTACATACTTCATTACAAATTCTAGGACGGATATGCGCTACAGTTTAGTTTTAGACAAGCAGAAAAGTAACACATTTCAGGGAGGCTGTTGCATTCAGGATTTCTTGTTTATTTAAGTCCTTCAAGTTTAATTCTCCCTTATACCCATGGAAACACACTAAATCCACACACATTTATAAGCTCTAAGCTTTTGTACCCAGAGGCATCATATTCAGGGCAGTGTTTGTGTCCATTGCTGCTCCCAGCTACACAGTTCAGTGGTTGAACCTCTCATGGGATGACAGAGCTTTGTAAGGCTCCCCTGGAGCCCATCAAAAGAAACTCGAACAGGCTTATACAGAGTTTGAACTTCAAACCCCACAATGCCACAGCATATCGTCATCATCTAAGAGACGATTAATGACACAGATTTCTTTGTGATTAATGGCAGAGAGTTTAGGATCAAGACCACATATAACCTAAGTAATATACATAAATGTTAGTGATTGTAATTTTTTAGCTTACCGTGTATGGCAAAGTGATTTAAGGTGTCTTATTTCATTTTTTAGGAAACCATGTTCCTACCTATAGTTTCAGCAATGTTGCTTCTATTAGAGAGCATCCTGGGAATTTTTCATGTAAAATGGTAGGACATTAAATGGCATTTTATTTAGCATATTTACATAGCACATTTTAAACATTATTTTAACTTTCTACTTAACACAATAAAACAGACAGATAAACATTATCAAAGTTAAAATGATCACAAAACTTGCAAATGAATATAGATAGATATAGGTACATTATAGCATAAGACAATTATTAAAACAGGAGTCTAAGAGACAGTGTATGAGGCAATGCTGTGTAAGCCCTTATGAACAGCTAGGTTTTTAGCTTAGACTTAAAGGCATATAGAGAACCAGCATCCTGCACCCGAGCAGGGAGCTGATTCCAAAGCATGAGAGCCTGGTGACTAAAGCTCTGCCACCCAATCTGGACTTGACTATTCTTGGAACAAGTAGACCTGCAAACTGCAAGTAAAGGTTATTGTGGGGTCATTTGAATAACACACTGTTTAATGTAAGACGGAGCTAGGCTATTTAGGGCTTTAAAGGTAAGCAGTAGAAGTTTGAACTGAATTCTAAGATTAACAGGCAGTCAGTGAAGAGAGCTAATACAGGGGAACTGTGATTTCTCATGGCTGTACCTGTCAGCAACCTGGTTTTTGCATTTTGGATTAAGGGTAACATTTTAATGATTTGTTTGGGCACCCAGCTGCAGATACAATAGCATTGGGGTAGTAGTGATGAAAGCATGAATTATCTTTTTTGCATCATTTGAAAAAAGACAAAAGAATAAGCCCTACATAAATGTACGGTGAAGAATGAAGGGTGTTTTAGTGATTTGCTTGATGTGTGAAGAGAGCCTTAACCCACGGTCAAGAATGATACCATGATTCTTCACAATTATTGTGGAAGCAAATGAGGTGTCCTTAAGAGAAACTGCAAAATGCACTGGAAAGGTCTGAGTGTTTTGGCCCTACAACAACATCAGTTTCCCCTGCATTTAGGGAAAGAAAATATGATTCATCCAGATCTAAACAGTCACAAAACAGGTCTGTAATTTATGTCAAAACATGAGGTTTTAACACAATTGAACTGTAGGGAGCAAATTAGACCTCAGGAAGAACCCTAAGAAACAACAACAGAGATGAGGGTGTGTTATTTACATGTACAAAGTGAAATCTGTCAGAAAAATAGTTGTTTGTGTCATAAAACTGCCTGTAAATCAAACAGAAAAAGTCAGGTGACCACGTCCTTTCCAACTGCCCAAACTTTTGCTTAAAGTTAAGGAACATAAGGAGTGTTATACCAGGGAGCAATTCTTCAGCTTTCTGTCTTATTTAAGACTACAGAGATCTTTCGCAATCCTTCAAAAATCATGGAAAAGCGCCATCGATCCAGAATTAAACACATACTCACTGTATTGGAATTTTTTGATCAATGTTTTGAAAATTCTTTGGTATATTTTGAGGAATTTGATTGAAAACATTGTTGGATCACATGGTGGACAATTAGTTTTTTCACTGTGTCCTGTCCGGCAGAGTAGCATTCAGAATTGTTGCCTGAGTGCCAAGAAGAAGCCCAACACATTAATTTTCACAAGTGGAGCATTACGGCTAACGCTTTAATGCTCTGCTTGATATTTATAAAAGAAACTTTATTAGAATCTGCTTTCGGATTTTATCAATTGTTATGGACATGGAGACAGAAACAACAAGGAAAAAGTAAGAAGCAGGAAAGAGAGAGGTGGGGCAAAAAGGAAAAAGGGAGAGAAGGAGAAAAGAATGGAGGAGAGAAAGAATGATGAAGAGAATACAAGATAACACCCTATAAGACTGCTTCTACACCTTCAGAAGCATATCAGAATCAGAATCCGAATCAGCTTTATTGCCAAGTTCGTACATACAAACAAGGAATTTGACTCCGGTACACTTTGCTCTTTTGTTCTGTTTTTGCATTACAGAATATACAAATTTACAATGTACAATATACACATATCTAA
>JAHUTJ010051971.1:0-11319 GCA_036250325.1 Characodon lateralis
GACTTGATTACACACAGGTGGATTCTATTTATCATCATCAGTCATTTGGGACAACATTGGATCATTCAGAGATCCTCACTGAACTTCTGGAGTGAGTTTGCTGCACTGAAAGTAAATGAGCCGAATAATATTGCACGCCCCACTTTACAGTTTTTTATTTGTTAAAAAAAGTTTGACACATCCAATAAATTTTATTCCACTTCACGATTGTGTCCCACTTATTGTTGATTCTTCACAAAAAGTTAGAACTTTATATCTTTATGTTTGAAGCATGAAATGTGGCAAAAGGTTGAAAAGTTCAAGGGGGCCGAATACTTTCACAAGGCACTGTAAAAAAAGAAAAATAGGCTAAGAGACAGAAATAAAAGAACAAGAATGGTCCCAAAAGGCAAATTTTTTGTTGATCAGAAATCAAGTATGGTGTTCTGAAAGCTGATAGAGTTTTGTATTTTCTTGTCAATACAAAGCAATAATTCTACATCTGTACTAAAAAATTGCTTTATGCTATGTAGCAAAAATATCCCCACCTAAAACATTCCCACTTAACATACATGTTTGGTAAAACTCCATTTTATCATAAACATTTGGAACAAACACGCTGCTTTGAGGGAAAACTACTCCAATGCTATTTCACTCCTTTAATTTGTTTTCTGCGATTCTCTATCTATCTTCATATTATGGCAATTACAATGTTATTCTGTACCCTGACTTGCCATATCTATTTTATTTTTATTTCATTGAAATTACAAGTAACTAAACCAGAAGGTGAGAATCTTTAAGTGAAATTAATATATATTATGAATATATTTTTATGTACCTTTTTTATGTAGAAGTTGGAACTCAGGTCAGGGAAAACAGTCATTCAAACTCAATTGCAAGTGGGATTTGCTGATTGTTGAAACAGTCTATAACAATATATTTCTAAGATTTTATGCATTTACTCACTGCAGCAACATGTTCACTAACAGTTTGGCAAGGATTATTTTCTTTCTAATCTAATTAGAGAACAAACGTTGATAAGCAGAAGAAATAAGTTATTACTGCAAGTGTTACCAAGTGTTTTATGGCAGCCATATTAGAATTTAAGGTTTGGGTTGATAAAGAAATTTCTAAATTTTCAGAGTGCCATCCAGTTGATTTTTCCACATTGACAAATCAAAAATTCTTGTTTCTTAGTATGGAATCCAGCATTACATTCCTTGTCATTCTTCAGCTGAGAAGTCAACTTCTTAAAGAGGACAAATTTAATACAATCCAGGTTATTTCCCGAATACATCTATGAAAGAGAAACCAGAGATGAGCCCCACTTCAATATGAAATGTTATTAAATCTTTATTTTTAGATGTTCCATTACATTTTTCCCTCTAATACATTAAACATAGTGACACTTGACTTTGGTTGTCTCTCCCTATTCACAGTATGGTAAAAACTTATTCAACATAGTGTCCTCTTTTTGGATGTGTGGTCACCTCCATTTGGATCTGCTGAGCGGTGGTGGTGGAGCTGGGCTGGTTGGTGTTTCTCCCTGGGCTGTCGTTGCAGTGTGGTGATGGTGTGTTTGTGTGGATGCGGGTGCACGGTGGGGGCCCCAGGTTTGTGCCACTGGCCGAGGACCTCTTCCCGGGTGGTTTTGTCCCATCTTGGTGTGGGGTTAGGGTGTGTACGGTTGCTCTGTTGCGCTTATGCGCTAAGGCTGGGGTGGCATTGAGCGGGGCCCTTGCCTTGCCGTCATAGCGCGTTGTGTGATGGGGGGCAGGATGCGGCGGGGGTGTTTGAAGCAGGCTGTGTGTGGAGCTTGCACTGTGTGGATGTGTCATTAGCGGCTTTTCGGGGGTGGAGCTCATCTGTGGGGGTGTGCCCCTGTGGGAAGGGAATTCATTGTGTTTGGGTTCGGGAGCATGTGTTCGCTATTTGTCTCCTGGTTGGGAGTGGCCCTATGGTGGAATTCATGTTGGGGTACATGGGGGATAGGGGGCTGAAATTGGAATCCATTAGGGCGTTGGGACTGTTTGTTGGTGGGAGTGTTTTTATGTGTAGGCATGAGGGTGGGAATGTGTGATTCTGATTGGGAAGTCTTTCATAAAAACAGTCAATGTAGTCAATGTGTAATTATTCTCCTCCCATCTTACCCTTTCACCAGTTATGAAGTCATGAAGAGCTGCTGGGATCCAGAGCCAAGTGTGAGGCCACACTTCAGGGATCTGCTTGAAGTACTGAAAGGTCTTCTCTCCGAGCTTCCGGTCCTGGAAGCATGGCAGGAGGCTAGATACATCAACCAAGGATTAGATGTTGCAGCTGGTGCTGGTGTTGTGTCTGAGAATCCTCAGGAAGACTCTGGAGGAAAACATGAAAATGTCTACATGTCTTCTCCCGTGGGTGCAGACAGATGTAAAACAGTGCCACTGTGATCACCTCTGTTATTTAGACTTAAATATTGTAAAACGTATCTACCCATTGTCCAGGTGTGTTTAATCTTGTTCAGGATCTAGGAGGACTGGATTTCTATTCTAACCAAGAGCCAGGAGACATGCCAACAGTCCATCATAGGACACACAGGACAGACAATCCTGCACACCACATCCCCCCAGTCCAAATTAGCTGCCTTTTTTAAACTTTAATTTTGGAATAATGCCTTCTTTATCTCTGAGTTGCCTTTCAGCTAATGTTGCTACAGAATTCTTCAGTGGATGATGACACTCTTCTACCAGTGTCAGCCTGCATCTTCACAAGTCTAGCTTTTGTTCTGGGGTTGATACTCACATTTCACACCTAATCATGTTCATCTCTAGAACACAAGACCTATCTACTTCCTGAACGGTATGGCTGCTGCACATTCTCACAATGTTAATACCTGCATATAATTTTTGAACAGCGGAACGTGAAAACTTCAGGCATCTGGAAATTGCACCCATGGACGAATCCAACAGGTGGAAGTCCACAATTCTCTTTCTGATATCTTGGCTGATTTCTTTTGTTTTATTCCATTATATCACATATGGAAGCAGTGTGTTTGAGACGTTTCCTTTAAAATATATTAACAGGTGTACCTCCAATTAATTGAAATGATTTGAATTCACTTATCAGAAGCTTAGAAAGTTATATCATCATCTGAGTGTTCCCAAATTGTTTAATGACACAGTAATCTTAACATATGCAAACTTCTGACTTTGCTTTAGAAAGATTCTCTTATTATTTTGGCATTTAGCAATTAAAAATTGTTTTAGTAATCCTTAATGACCTTAAAACAGGAAAACTTTGTTCTGGTTGAATGTCAGACAGTGAGAAAAAAAAGAAAATTGGTCTGTTTTACGGTATACTGTATGTAGATATCTGGTTTCAACTCTACATACCAACTATAAAAAAGCTGAATTACCAGCTGTAAAGCCAACCCTTCAGATCCAGCAAACACTTGATTGCAGTTGTTGTTGCTAAGAGCGGCTCAACCACTTATCAAGTTTAGGGAGGAAAACCACTTTTCACACAGGGCCATGTAGGTTTATGATAATTTCCCCCTTTTGTTTACTTGTGTTGTTTTTCTGTAATTTGTTTGTTAATCAGAAACATTTGTGTGTGACAAACATGGACTGAATTCACAAACATGTACACATTTATACACCGATACGTAGATAAGTAGGGAACCTGGGCTTGTGTGGCTCAGGGGCACGTCAACATGTGATGAGGAGAAGCTGAAATCACACCCACAACATTTGGATTGCCAGGCAATTCCTCTTCCCACTGAGCCACAGTGTAACCTCTTTCAGGTATATCTCAAGAAACTATAATAGTGCTGAAAAGTGAATTTATTTAAGAAATTATTTTCTTACTCTAGTTCTTGTTATATATACCAAAAAATAAATATTTACTTCAATAAGACAATCTATTACTGAAAGTCCCCCTTTTTGTATTAGTTCTGTTTTTAATTTTCCTACCGCTTCAAGGTGAAATTAAAATGTATATATGTGAAGAATATGCTGGATAAATTAGCCTTGAGGTTCTTCTAAAAATTGAAACGTTCCTTTGAATCCAACTATTAAAAAATAATTTGTGTTATTGCTGCACCTGATGTGTGACGTTGTTTTTCATATCATTAAGGTTTTTGCAAACTGAAATGCCCTGACAGGTTGATTAATTTTTTACTGGAATATTGTATGTAGGTTTCTTTGTTTGATGTGCATTGATAAAATATCATTGGTTTTTCTTACAGATCAATTTAACAAGAATATAACTGATGTTTTCACACATGGTCTATTCCTGTCAGCCACTGAATGACCTAAAGCATAGCTTGCGAGGAGTTTTCCTCCTAAATTGGCTACCTTTTGTCAGTCGGCGACCTTTCATTAGGCACGACCTGACAAAGCATTCAAAGATTGAATGTAGCTAACGTAAATATGCAAAAGGGAAATAAAAACTAATTCCTGGCTATACAACAATTTAAGAATACTATGAATTTATAGTGTCATAAACAATGTATATCGTTCGAAGTTCGAACTCCATCTCAGGTGCGCAGAGGTAAAAAAAAAAAAAAGGAGAAAACTCCGCGGACACATAGCGCCGCTCTCCTCGTCGGCTGACAAATGGGGCAGATCCCAGTCTTCTGACGAGGATGGATGAAAACCCCCAGATTTGAGCAAATATTATCGTCTATATGACAACCTGAAACCACAGATTTATTGATATATTTTGTCGCTAATAAATCGCTGAATTCGTTTTCTTTCCAGAAAACCCATCACTAAACAAAGCGACTATCTTTCCCCTAAGCGCAGCTCATCTCGTAGTGACACATCACCTTTCGTCACTACCGCACCTGCGCAGTCATCCCAAAACCTTTACCAAGCAGCGAACACAGAAAGGCAGGAGAAAAAACAGCGTTATACGTGACGGTAATTGAAATATGAATGCTTAAGAAACAGCTATTCGAAACAATTAAGGTAGAATACACAGAGGGCAACACAAACGGTTCAAAACCATCTAAGTGCCTCAGGAAGACGAACCTTCCGTCCAGTCATCAGTTCGGTTTTTCGTAGAGGGAAGGAAGAGTGTTTGCCCAAAGAGACGCAGCGCAAGTGAAACCATGAATCCTGAGTAGTAAGTTTTCTCTTTAGCTTTCTCAGCTTTAGGACCGTGACTGTTCTGTATGTGTCGATGTATTGTGTTTTAAGATGGAATATTCCGAATAATGCTTGTCTAATGGTCCTGCCGGAAATCTGCCGGAAAAGCAGGAGCTAGCTGGCTCCCAGGAACAATGCGGAATGTGTCAGTAATCCTCCAAACGTCAGGTGACGGCTTCTGCTTCTGGCCGTTACAGAAGAACCTCCCGTCTCAAATGAAACAGGAATAAGTGAAGATGTTTGGAAAGATGCTGCAGTTTTTCTTTTAATAAGGTATTAGCTAAACATGGGTTCTCGCATTTAGACAGAGGCTAAAATGAATAGATTGGCCTGAAATACATACACACACTGGCACTAATATTTGGTTAAGTGTCGTTTAGCAGGCTGCACCCCGGCCACACACTTTTCTCAACCATCAACAAGCTTCCAGCATTATTCAGGCTGGATGTTCTTCTTGGCTGAAAAAGGTTGGGATTTTGGGAATTGCTGATTTTTGTTCTTTTCCTGGCATTGACCTGGCTCTCAAACATGGTGCAAACGTTTTCAGCAGGGTTGAGGTCAGGGCCATTTCAGGAAGTTAATTCCAGTCTGTTATTTCGTTTCCAACTCCAGTCATCAGTTTACCTGAAGAATGGAGAAGATAAAGAATTTAGACATGGTCTTCATAATTCCATCCATAGTGACTTCACTATAGACTGTAACCCTTTACTGGGATACAGTTACACCCTCACCATATATAAGCATATTTCAAAGCTTTTTGTTATGAAATGTTTTCACTAACTTCTGTTGCTCTTTTCATTATCACCACTGCCATTAAACAGCCAAAAGCTATGCTAAAGGTTAAAACACAAAGATACATTTGTAAAGGTTTATGTAAATAGACATTTACCAAATGTTCAATTACTGTTGAACAATAATACAACAAATACATTTCAGGACCGTGAAAGTTGTCTACATGTCCGCTACCCGACCCCTTAACTTATAATTAAAAACATTTCTATTCTGGCCTTAAAGCAATGAGTCAATTAAAAAGGTTGAAAACACAAAGACAGTTTAAACAGCTAGAGACACGCTCAATGAAATGATCAAAACGAGTCGTAAAATTGGTCGTAAAACAATACGAATTTAAAAGTGACAGAAATCAATGAATTTTAAAGAACGAGGAACTATGGAAACACAGACTTGTAGATGAGAGTAGTGAGGAAGCACTCGCTGTCAGTGTCCTTCAAACACATGAAACTCTTAACTGGAGATAAAAATGTATAAAAGGGGGCATCACATAGCAATTGTTGTAAAAATGTTCTCATTTCAAATTTAAATCAACAGTTTGGCTAACTTGTGACTTCCAGGTTGGCATTAGGGCTGAAAAAAATTTATCATATTAATCATTATTAATCAATAATTGAAATAATCGCCAACTAATTTAGTAATCAAATAATCGTTAGCTGGAGTACACGGACATGTAGCTGAAAGGACAACCCACTCAGAGCAGTAATTCAGCCAAAATTGTTCAAAACTTTAAACATTTTGAATTTAAGATGAGAAACCTTCTTTGTCTATAAATATGCTCTTTCCAGAACGCCCCGAGTATAATAGTTTTAGCTTCAACTGGTTCAAATTCTGTAAAAAAATCTCCTATTAAGCATGTTTTGCTATCCTATTATATTTTGATTGATCGAAAAAATAGTCGACAGATTAATCAATTAGTAACATAATTATTATTTGCAGCAGTGTTTGTATATGCATAGTATAAACAAACAACATTGGACAGATAAAAAGCGTTATTTGTTCTTTATGCCTTTTTTATAATTTCCATTCAAGCTGTCTTTGAGTTTTGTAACAAAACATGAGATTTGTCCCCAAACCTAGCAGAGGTAACCGTGAGCTCAGACTCTTATGCAGGTTTTGTAGCTTCGACAGGCATATGCTGTTTAATACACTGTCATCATGTAGTGTGTCCTCAAGAACTGGGCAGAAAGTATTAAAAAAGCAGCAATGGTAAAAATGAGATTGGCTGCTACTTCAAAAGATTCCAGTATTACAAGGAAAGCTGACCCTTCAGATGGAAAGAGAAAACATATCGGGGGTTTTATTTGGTTTAGCTCTTCTATCATGTTTGGCCATTTCTTCTGCTCTTAACTTTCTTCTCATACTCTGTAACATAATAAGATTCCACTTTTATACATGGTTACAAAAAACGTGATACTAACTTCATTTTGAAGATGATTTGTTGCAGTTCTGCTGTTGCAGCAAGTGGAGCAATGTTTTGTCTCTGGACCTTTAAAATTTGAAACACTACTAAACAAACAGGTTGTTACAAAAATCACCTGCATGATGAGAATTGGCGCTATATAAATAAAAGTGAATTGATTTGAATACTTGCTGTGCCTCAGCTTCCAGATGCGCCTTGAAAAAGAATGTAACCTAAATATAACTTATTCTTAAATATAATCAGGAAACTTCCTGGGCTTTAGGTCCCTGTAAAAAACCACGCTAAGGATGCGCCGTGGTTGAGAAATTGTTTAAAAGGTGAGTACAGCTCCTGTATCTGTAGCAGTGAATTAGTAAACCTCCTGAAGGACAAAAGCTAACACTATCTGTGTAAATATTAGCTAAATAAAAAAAGAAATCCCAAATTATCGGCCTTCATCATGAGTGGATGGAAACTTATCACCACAGCTTTGTTTCCTCTGAATGAAATACAATTATGTCTCTGTTTCCTATTCAAGTTGTTATTTCTGATAGTACTGAAATATGACTGATGAGAAATGGTGTGTTTTCACATACTGACCTTGAATACTTCCGTATCAGTTTTAAAGTTAAACAGATAAGGTCAACGGTATCTGCTGTGTGTCAGTGAGCTGCTGCCAGGGGATGCAGCAGGTGGCAGATGTCTGTCTGCAGCTCTGAAATAAGAGAACTTCTAATGTTACTAAATCCTTTGCTCACTGCTTATGGTGACAAGCTCATCATTGCTGGCTGATAATCCATCATTAAATCTCTTTACTAATTCTTTGTACTTTAATGTAGTGGCTTCTAGTACATCTTCCTAAAGCTGGAGTCAGGAAATTTTTGTTTCCAAAGGCCATCTTGACTTCACAATAAAGCAGAAAAACTACGATTGCACAAAGCCAAGGGAAAGCAGTTAAAGAGTTTTTCTTAGGTTCTGTTGGTGATCTGTTTGCAACAGCTTTTGCTAAAATCATGTGGTAGTCGTCAGACGTTTAGGGGTTGTGAGTCTAAATACCGCTCTGAAGTGTACCAAGCAGGCTGTTTAATGTCAGCACATTGTGCTGTAGGATTAACAATTCAGTAAAATGAGTTGTTACTGGAAACAAAAATACTGAAATCTTAAAGAGGCAGAAAATGAAAGTTCTTGAGCTCCTCCGTAGCTGGAGTCAGTGGCATGTTAGTGATCTTTCAGTGAAGAGATTAAGGGTGCCACCTTTTACAGACAGTTTCTCTGGTGTAGCAGTGCCCCAGGTGTTGCACTCAGTATACTGCCATCTTTGTATCTCAGGGGTCTATTGATGAGAAGCGCTGAACCACAGATCGCATACCAATCAGAGTTTTTCTCAGCAGGTCAGAGAGACCGGTATGATTGGGTTGAATTTACTTGTTTTTTGCTTGGAAAATACCTTGAGATAATATTTGTTGTAATACATATAAAGTGAATTGAATTGGCAAGTTAATAGACAACGGCCATACGGAGTATAGAATGGCTTCTCTTATTTACAAACTGCAGTAGACACCAAAGCTTTATGAAATTACAACAGAATAAGTCTGAAATGCATCTTTTTAATAATAATAACACCTTAATGACCAGGTAAAAACTGATTATCAGTTCCTCAGTAATAAAGCTGCACAGCAAAATCCAGCAGCTGGTAAGAATTCAATCTTTCTGTCGCTATAGTTGTTCTGCGTGTTCCTGTGCTACTACACCTTCCTTAAAACTAGGATTTCTGAGTTAACTTTAGGGCTGACAGTGTGTGGTTGTTGTCAATGTGTACATTTTTCTGGTACTTTTGGGCAAAATTGTTGATTGAAAAATTCTGCCTACCCTCAAGCTCCAGGAACAATAAAGCAGATGCAACCCTTTTCCTGGTGTTATTTGGTAACTGGAGGACTAGTGTTTTCACATGACAGTCACTTTTAAATGTTCAGAAGTCAGTTAAATCAAACAAATTACTGGAAATATTAACAGAGCATCATAATATTTTAAAAATATTATTTTTATTTACAGTGACTATCTGTTCAAGCTGCTCCTCATTGGAGACTCTGGAGTGGGAAAATCCTGTCTTCTTCTCCGCTTTGCTGTAAGTAGTTCTCTAACACACTTCCCTTCATCTTTACCAAATTGTTAACATCTCTGTTCTTTACACATCATTTTGTCTTTTCTTCTTCTGTTGTCAGACTGACCTATTCCAGTTCTCCTTTGCTTGTGTTTCCACAGGATGACACGTACACAGAGAGCTACATCAGCACCATTGGAGTGGACTTTAAGATCCGCACTATCGAGCTAGACAGCAAGACTATCAAACTGCAGATTGTGAGTTCATGCACACTAACATTTAGCACACATAACCTTATCAAACTTAACTAGGCTTTGGTTACAGTCAATATAGTAAACCTGAACCTTAGGTTTACCTAGGCAGGCAGACTGTTTCTACAGACATCTGTGACAGAATGGGTCGCTGCCAGAGCTCATTGAGTTCCAGCGTAGAATCGTGATAAGATGCAACCTGTGCAAAAAATTCTGTTGGTAAAATGTCCTGTCTACTAAATATTCCATAGTTATTTATTAGTGATATTATATCAAAGTGGAAGTGATTTGACACAACAGCAACTCAGCCATGAAGTGGTACGCCATGTTAACTCACACAGTGTTGTCAGTGGATTCTGTGGAGCGTAGTGCTCAGAGAACAGTGCGTAGAGAGCTTCATGGAGTGGGTTTCCATGTCCAAGCAGCCCTTTCAGGCCTTTCATTGCCAGGTGAAATGTATGGCGTCCAATGCAGTGGGCGTAAAGCATGCCAACATTAGACTGTAGAGCTGGCATTGAACCTGGGTTTGGCAGTTCCTTGGGGAACAACACTTTTAGGTGTAACATCTGATGGAGGGAAGATGGTGGTATGGGGCTGTTTTTCAGGAGTCTGGCTCGACCCGTTAGTTCCAGTGAAAGAAACTCCTAATGGTTCATTATTTCAAGACAGTTTGGACAGATTCATGGTCCTGACTCTATGTGAGCAGTTTGGAGATGCCCCCTTCCTGTTCCAACACAGCTGTGCACCAGTGCACAAAGCAAAGTCCATAAGGGGATGGATGAATGAGTTTGGTGTAGAGCAGCTTGACTGGCCTGGAAGAAGCCTGACCTCAGCCTGATAGAACACATTTGAGATGAATTAGAGACTGAGCCAGGCCTTCTCATCCAACATCAGTGTGTGACCTCACAAACACGCTTCTGGAAGAATTGTCAAAAATTGCCTATAAAGGCTAAAGCTGCTGTAGCTGCGAAGGATAGGCCAACATCATATCAAACCCTCTTGACTACATATACGATGTAGATCAGGTTCATGAAAGAATACTTCTTGTAATATAGTGCATCTTAGTTGACTGAGAGTTTTTGTGTTCCAGTTAGAGCTGCACAATTATTCAATGAAAGACTCAGTTCACATAAATGTGTTTTAATTTTTCTTTATTAGTAATTTAAAACATGTTGCACTCACAGTCACATGATACAGTAATTATAAGAAGTCTGTATTAAAAAAAGCTGTAAAACCTCAGCAGGTAGACCAGAGATTAACAAATGACTTGGTCACAGCCCCTCTCTCTCTTCCTTATTTGTGGTTGGCACTTCCACCAAGGAGGAACATCTAAGTGGAGCAGACAGTGGTTGGTGGAGGTAACCCTGGTGACAAAAACATAACTGTGTTAGTTCTGAAAAGAGAAGCACATTTTGTCTGTGGGGTTTTAAAACTGACCACAATGCTTAGATGTACAAGGGTTGGACAATGAAACTGAAACACCTGTCATTTTGGTGTGGGAGGTTTCATGGCTAAATTGGACCGGCCTGGTAGCCAGTCTTAATTGATTGCACATTGCACCAGTAAGAGCAGAGTGTGAAGGTTCAATTAGCAGGGTAAGAGCACAGTTTTGCTCAAAATATTGAAATGCACACAACATTATGGGTGACATACCAGAGTTCAAAAGAG
>JAHUTJ010051972.1:0-11315 GCA_036250325.1 Characodon lateralis
AAGATTGGTTTGATGAACATGAATGTGAAGTTGGACATCTCCCATGGCCTGCACAGTCACCAGATCTAAATATTATTGAGCCACTTTGGGGTGTTTTGGAGGAGCGAGTCAGGAAACGTTTTCCTCCACCAGTATCACGTAGTCCCCTGGCCACTATCCTGGAAGAGGAATGGCTTAAAATCCCTCTGACCACTGTCATTCCCAAGACGAATTGACGCTGTATTGGCCGCAAAAGGAGGCCCTACACCATACTAATAAATTATTGTGGTCTAAAACCAGGTGTTTCAGTTTCATTGTCCAATGTAAGTGTGTGCTCTGTTTAGTGACGTCCCCAAAGTGTTCCATGGTTATGTAAAAAAGTGTTAGTTTTTTGCCTGTGGTCAGGAATAGTGGTTAAAGAGCAAACCAAGCTATAGTGTGATTATAACCTGCGTTCTCTACGCAGCTCTCAACAATGTTGTGCTACAAAAAAATATATTGGGTTCCTCTTAAGGGTCCCATTTTTTTAGTAGTACAAATAATTAACATCTCCTTCAGCACAAAATTCCAAGACTGACTGAAAATGTGGAGGCCTTTACTGTGTAGATTTATCTGCTATCCTTGCCAGAGTCTATATATGTTTCCTGTTCCATTGCAAGCATTTTTTAAAAACAAAACCAAAAATGAAAAAATAAAAAAATTTTAAAGTAAAACTTTCTGTCCTGCACTGAGTACGCTGTCAAGTATGTTCAAAGTATTTTTTGAATAACTGCTTTTTTTTATGTGACTTTTAAGACAAATCAGCTCTTTTAGAAAAAAGTATCTGTCTTGTCATTGTTATTTATTGTGAAATGAACTCAAATTGCAAGAAAAAAAAAAGTATTTTAGATTAAGACATGTTAAAGTATTAGAAGTTACAAGGATTACATAAAAGTTTACACACTGAACTAGTCCAGTAAGTTGTAAAAGCAAAGAAAACCTTTTTTGTGTTTTCCTTGTTTCATTCTTTCATTTCATGAGATAATGATGCAAAGGGTTCTGTCTCTGCTCTACCTCTGTCTAATCTGTTGTCCAACACCAGGCTGGTACATAAAGGACAGTTCTCAATGTCACTTTATGAATTCATAACAAATACTCATCCTGCCAGCCGCTGCATTCAGCAGTATTTATCTGAAAACAGAACCTCTTCGTATGCTGAAATGTGTGAAAGGAATCTAACAGATATGCCACAATATCGTCCTTGTCCCTGATGGCAGCAGTAGACCAGGCTCCTGTTTCGGCCAATTACACCAACAGACAGAGTCCAGAGCGCATGTTGCCATCAGAGCCCATGAATTGTTAAACAGCCCCAGCACTTTGTGTCTGAGAGAGCTGACAAATGCAACCGCTGCATCTGCCAGACATACACTAATTTGAGCAGCTACAACCAAGGGAGCTCATATTATTGCCCTATCGATCAGAGTGGGGAGTGAAATAAGCATCTCAGTAAAGCTCTGTTGGCTGGACCTAACAGGGACGAGACGTGGCAAGAGAGAAAAGAGACTTGGAAGATGAAAAGGCTCCTTTGGATGAAACTAACATAACAGGTAACTAGGCACTGAACAGCTGTACTGAACTTTAGTTTACTTTTTTTTTAAGATGTATAACTAACATGTTTATTACAGTAAAAAAAAGAGTGTTCAAAACAAATACAGAAAGTAATTCAAAACAGACGTTTTGTTACAGGGTGATATAAAATTGAAAAAAAATTCACTGTAGCAGATAGCGACTTATTAATCACTTCATATTCATATTAGTAAAGCTTAAAAAATACAGGATACAGGGGCATTGGTAGGCATAAAGCCATGACAAGGTGCATCCCCACAACTATGAAATGTCTTATCAAAGTAGCCGAGAGCTTTTATTGATCTGCTCTACTCATATTAACAAAATCATAGGTAATGGCAAAGATACATTCTAAATGTATTAGAACATTTAAATAAACCTGTACCAAAGAAATTAATAATGCTGAGAGGAAAGTCTGAAAGAATACACTTTTTGTAATTGTACTATTTTATTTTAATTATTAAATACAAATATGTCCTCTAGTAAGTCTGGCTTTGTTACTAATGTGCCTCAAACTTAATGGAAAACAGTTAAGAAAACAAAACTGTTTTCCAAATGAATCACAAGGTTTCAAGTCTTGTTCTGCACAACGTTATGTTTTTGTAAAATCAGATTGCATTTTAAGACAAAATAGTTAAAACAGACCTAACAATGGGTTATACATGTTAATCTCTTGTGCATAAAAAGTACTAGCAAGATTCTTGATGTTTCCCTTTATTGTTTTCAGTGAATCAGACATTTTTGTAATCTTTTAAAGTGTTACTGTATACTTCTGCATTTTGTTAGGAGCAAAAAAAATATTTGTTCCCAAAACAACTAAATTAGGAGTGGAGTCAATATCTTTACACGATGTTGTATAATATTTGTTTGTTTTGTGATTTTGATTGTTTTATCCATCCATCCATCCATCCATCCATCCATTACCACTTTTTCAAGATCAGGCAAGGGAAACCTAACCATCCCTCTCCCAGGGATACTCCAAAGCAGATTCTAAAAGATCCCAAGGTGTTCCATGGCTAGATGGGGTATACAGTCCTTTCAGTGAGTTGCCACAACATTTCATCCCAGTGGGACCTGTCAGTAAAGGTACCCAGGAGGAATCCTGATCAGATGCCTGAAACACATTAACTAAATACCTCGAGTAAGGGCTCTATTCTAGCTCCATGTGGATCTCCTGCCACCCCATGTAGAAAGCTCACTTCAGTTTCTTGCTCCTGGGATCTCGTCCTGTCATGATCCATATTAATGACCAAGGGATTTTAATACAGACCTTAAGTTGACACCACGGGTGTGTCCCAATTCAGCGGCTGGATCCTTCAAAGGCTGTATTTGTAGGCCGATTAAGTCACAGCGCAGCGACGAAGGCTGTCCCAATTCATGAATACTTCCGAGACTCATTCAAATGTGGCCGACAAATGTGTCCTTCTTTTGCCCGATTTGAAGGATGGGTCATGAGTATCCTTCGCGGTTCATCATTTCCCATGATTCATTGCGGGTCGAAGCAGATTATTTCAAGCAGGGGCAGCCATGGCGGACCACAGCGGTAAAAGCTGATTAAATTGTGAAAAATTACACTTTCTGTGACACAAGTGAACTTCTACAATGTTTTTAGTGCGGGAATATAACTATGTAGACGTGAAATATCTGCTTGATTTATCAAGACATCGCTCAATTTCAAACGTGCTCCGACAAGTTCGGAGTTTTCCGCTCCTGCCATAGTAACTGCCGGCTTGCCTCGCCAGCCTTCCCGGCAGTGAGGCTAGACCGTCCCAATCCGCAGCTGATCACTTCTGGCCTCCGTGGTTTTAGCGGTCGATGACCCAGCCCACGTAGGCCAGGTCCTTCAAAGGATCCAGCCCCTGAATTGGGACACACCCCACAAAAGTCCAAAGCAGTACACTTGATACTGCAGGTGAAGCCTCAATCTATCTATCCATTTTCATCATACCCTTACCCAGGGGTGAAAGTGAGCCGGTATGGTCCAGTACTGCGTACCATTAAAAGATTCTGCGCTGGTACGCGGTACCGGGAAGAGGGAGGAATGGCTGTCTGCTATGAAGCCGTCATCCATGGCTGCAAAAATTCACGAGCACACAAAGAAGATCAGATCCGCTACCAATAGTCAGTCTAAAACACGACTTAATTTGTTTATAAATATAGCTTTTTTCCCCTCATTTCAGATTGTTTCTGAACTGTTCTGCTATGCTGGAGCCTCAATGCTCTTGCTTTGCTTCTCCCCCTTCGGAGTTTGAGGTTTTTGTGAACGGCCAGCCTTTAAAACGAGCACCGCTACGTTTAATGTCTGTCTGTTCACTGCTAAATACCCCAGTTAAAAACAAAGGGAGAGTAACTAGTTGTGTTTCATGTTGTTTTGCTGAATTACAACAGCACAGGACAGGACGAACAATAAATCACTTACCATCTACAGGCTTTTAAATAAAAACCACGAAAACAACCGAACTGTCAAATGTTTTATTTATAGGAAATCAAAACTTGACCAAAAAGCAGAGAACAATTACTTTTGTGTTCAAAAGAAAAGACGGAAACTGAAGATGAAAAGTTATGCATCAGAGTTATGCATCAGAAAATGGTTTATCATTGTTTCATACATGGCAGTTCTTTAGCAATTGAAATCTATATATATATATATATATTATACATTGCCAAGTGATTCTAATTTCTGCCTTATACAGACAGCCTACAGTAAAGTAAAATATTGATACAATTTAATTAGTTTGAGTTTGGACTTTGCTGAGAGAGAGAGAGATCTATATATATATAGATTCTGATTCTGATATATATACCCCCTGTGCCCCTAAGTACCGGCAAGAATTTAAAACTACTTTCACCCCTGCCCTTACCCCTGAATACGACACCAGGATATTTCAACTAATCCACTTGAGAAGACTGCCCCTGACCAGGTTGAAAACCGTGGCTTCAGATTCAGGAGCTAAAGTTGTCAGACGAACCACATCATCAGAAAAGCAAAGATAAAACCATACGGTTCTCGAACCAAACACCCTCCTCTCTACAACTAAACTTTGAGATCTGGGGACAAGAAGCAGCCCAGGACCAAAAACAAGCTCCTCTTTGTGCTGAGGATCCGGACAAAGCTCTTGCTTTGTTTCATACAAGGACCACATAGACTTAAAGAATATCCTTGTGCTCCTTCAGTGACCCTCATAAAATGGTTTGGGGAGCATGGTCATAAGAACTCTCTGGATCTACAAAATATATGTGGATCAGACAACCAAACTCCCCCTTCAGCAATTCCAGAAGGGTAAAGAGTTCACTGTTCCACGACCAGGACAAAAGCCACATAGCTCCTTCTGAATCAAAGGTTCTATGACTGTTTGTAACACCTGGTGGAATGAGCATTAATAAGGCTTGATTTCTGAATAACAAAAATAAAAATGACTTCTAGTGAGGTTAAAGCACAGTCTGATTTTGCACCATTATAAAGGCTCCTAATAATTATTTCATGGCAATTCAATATGGCCAGAGCTAATGAACCAAAGATAGCTCACTTGGAAATCATTCTGCCATTTAAATTACTCTACCTTTCTTTTTCAAACTGACCTCAGACTTAAGTCAGGTAAATCCAAAGTTTGCGTGTAACCCTTGTTTTACGTTTCTTTATTCAACTATAAAGGTTCACTGAGTTTCCTTTAGTATTTATCTTTAGATGTTGCTAGTTTCATGTTTGTTTATTTTGTTTGCTTTTTTTAAACCAATGAAACATATTAGTGAGATTGAAAGAAAGGTAATTATTCATCCCATAATTGACGTCTTCCAATCATCAAGTGCCAATATTGTGTTTCTAAAAAAATAATAATTGCCATAATATATTCCGCTCATTTCATTTGGTAAAGTATTTAATTAGGCCTCCATGATTAAGAATTACTTTTCAGGCAGATCTGATATGTTTGAGGCTGATGAATCTGAGTATGTTTTTTAAGGCTTAAAAAAATCCACTAATTCTAATAGTAGTTTTACTGCACCATAGTTTTTACTTTTATTTGAGAAATATTTAGAAAACTCTTCCTTAGATAAAAGCTTTGGCTACTCTACCCACCATGTAGTCATTTCACTAAAGGAAGAAGAAGCACAATTTAATCATTCATTTACCACACACAGACACACACTCACACCATTAATGGTAAAGTAAGGCTTCTTCTACACTACCAGTCAAAGGCTTTAGATGCACTTTCTCACTATATTTGGCTCTTTATTTTCATGACTATTTACATTGTAGATTCTCACCAAAGGCAACAAAACTATGAATGAACACACATGGAATTATGTAATAAAGAAAAGTGTGAAATAACTCTAAACATTTTTACATTTTAGATTGTTCAAAATAGCCACCCTTTGCTCTGATTACTGCTTTGCTATCTTGGCATTCTTTCCCTGAGCTTCATGAGGTAGTCACCTGAAATGGTTTTCCAAAGAACCGTGGAAGAACTTCCCAGGGGTTCATTGAGAGACGGCCAAAGGTTAATATTTCAGTCATCACAGCAAAGGGCAGCTACTTTAAGGAATCTAAAATATAAAAAATATTTAAAGTTCTTTTACAATTTTTGTTTGCTGCATAATTCCATATGTGTTCATTCACAGTTTTGATACCTTCAGTGAGAATCTACGTACAATGTAAATAGTAATAAACATAGTTAAAAAAAAACATTAAATTAGAAAGTGGTTCTAAAATGTTTAACCATTAGTCTATGTCTATTTGCTGAGCCTGCTGTTTCATTTGGAGGGCAAGTGAATATACAATACATAATATAGTTTTTTAGTGGAAGCAATTTGCACTGTTTAAGATTATAATTGTTGCCTTTAAAAAATTTATGTTGTGAAAAAGTGAAATCTCAAAATGTATGCTTGTTGTAAAGATTAATGATTTGTAAATTTTTTAAGACTTCATTATACAAAAATACTAGAATTTGCTCAGTATTTTGTATATTTTGTAAGGGCTCTTCACATAATTTATTTAAAAACAAAAAATAAAAGCTTCTGACATTAAGAATAAACAGGTTAGCACTTACGTAGACTTTTAACCGAAACCTTTTCAGTCTTATATGAGTAATTTCTTTTAAAGTGGTATTTATTATTTTATTAATGTAGAGTAATATTAGTTTAAAGTAATGCTACTCCTGAGTATGGACTTTAACACTGAAGGGGCTTTTTTGTTTCATAGTGATGGCTTAGTGAGGCAGATGTGAGACGCTACTTTTTTCTTCAAAAAAAACTCATGAAGAGAAAGCATATCCCCTGTTGCTGCAGTAACAGCTGAGCTGCTTCCTCCACAGAATCAAGACAAATTTTATCCTGCTCATCTCATAGGGAGCATCTGAAACATTACTGGTGTTACATATAAAAATAGTGACATTTTTTTCTGCTAGGTCAGATGGGTGGAAAAGTAAACCACTGATTAACAGGTTTAACAAGATAAATCATCCATCCATCAATACATCCATCCATCCATCATCTACACCTGCTTGTCCTTGCAGGGTCACAGGGGGGCCGTTGCAAATTGGTCATTGGGTGAGAGGCAGTTGCTCCTTTGACAGGTCGCCAGTCCATCACAGGGTAACACAGAGACACACAGCACAAACAACAATGCACTCACACACTCATATCTAAGGGCACTTTAGAGAGAACAATTAACCTAGCAGTCATTTTTTTTTTTTTTGGACTGTGGAGGAAGCTGGATTTACCCAGAGATAACCCACTTGTGAGAGAACATGCAGACAAATTATCTAAAACAAAATTTGTTGATTTTAAAGACCTCTTTTTTTATCTCCTTCTAAGGAGTCAGACGTTCTTGCAATCTTTTAAAGTTAAGGTCCTATAAAGCTTTTCTTTGGACTGAGGCTGTTTTTCCCGCTATTTTTTTTTACAGCTCTTCTACAGGTCCAATTTATATTTCTGTATATAAAATGCTTCATTAAAAACCCAAAACAGGAACTGAGACAAGCATGATGCTTCAGTTGACCAACTGTACATAGTGATGAATAATTCACAGATACCTTTGTTGGCTGAAACAAAATGTAGTTAATGAGTAATGAAATAACTAGAAAAACAACTAAAGGAAACAATGAGACTTACTTTAATAGATTATTTTAAAACCTTACTTACTGAAACAATAAATTATACATCACTATTGATTTGTTTAAGGGTGTATTCACACCAGGAAAGTCCTTTGGTCCGCTTGTTTGGTCCGGACCAAAAGCGAACTTTATTTTTTTCATTTGGTGCGGTTTGTTTTCACATTGTACTTTTTGCAAGTGAACTATTACTTGTAAACAAAGCCACGCGGGTGATGATCATTGTTCCCATTGGACAGAAATGACGGGGGCGGGACAGAGCACAGACCCTGACATTTAGGAAAACAGCTGTAGACGTGCTGCATGCAGCACCTCTGTTCTGCGTATTTGTGCCGTTATTACAGCTGCAATATTATTGTGAGAGTCAAGAACAGCTCATTCAACACAGAGTTTGAGACGTTTCATTTATAATTTTGGAACCTCGCCGGAGAATGCGTGCTGATCGCCGACGTTCTCTACGTGCCTTGTCACACAACAAGCCAGTAGCGTTGCTAAGCAACACACAGCTTATCAGGTATGATTACCTTACAACACACACCTTTGTTACCGGCTGCGGTGGCTTTTTATGTCCAAGGAGACGTACGCTTTTTGTAGTTGGTTCGGATCGGGGCTGGTTTGTATTCGGACCATAAGCGAAGGGCACCAGAGTCCATTTGGAAGCAGACCAAGACCACCTCAAAAACCTGGTCCGGCCCAAGGGGGGAAACAAACTCTGGTCTGTTTAAAGCGGACCAAAAGTGGCCAGTGTGAATACACCAATATGCAATCTGAACTACTTAAGGCATAGCAGGCATTAAGCTGATAGAACATAAATCCTCAGTGACAAAACGTATTAGAGGTTTAATTGTATTTAAATTTTTGGTGAGGTGTCAACACAAATAGACATATTTTTTTTTAAGAACTGATCATTAGACCAAGACCTGAGAATATTAACTTAGAATTGAAGTAAGGAGAAACACAGAGGCTAAATGTCAACCTCTACTGAAACCATAATATGTGAAAAGGTAATGTATGTCAATGAGAAAAGGATTTATTACACTAAATGAACCTTGTTTTTCTCAGTTAATAGCAATTTTCTGCCAAACAAAGTGAGCAGAAACTGAGATTCAGTGTCGTCATCTAATCTAGCAAATGTCCCTTTCGTTTAGGTTTTCTTGGTTTCAGCTGTTAACAATAAAAACAATCACCAAGCAAATGACTGTTTAATCAAAGAAGTGGTGAAAGGTTCAATGTTATTTTAACATTGTTTTTAAAATGTGCCTCTGTCATAAAAAAAAAATATATTTTTTAATATTTCTGGCCTCGGCTACATCCATTTGTTATTGCTCAGTGTTACTGGTAAAGTCAAGTGCTTAAATTCAGCTTGCCAGGCATACATATAAAAAAAAAGATATGTATAATAACATTTACCCAGTTTTGAAATGCAAAAATAATGCACCCAAAAAAATCACCCTTTGGAGAATATTGCCAAACTAGACCCGTATTCAAATACTTTTTTTTTGTATGGGTGAGTTTTCATGATGTACTGGCATATTAATCTGCTTCAATATACTACATGTCACTCCAAACACTGCCACCTACTGGGCAGTAGGTCTAAACTCACAAAAATGTGCTAATAAATATGCCATATTTACATAATTACATATTACAGAAAGGGCTGGTTAAGGTAGGTGTCTGGTAATCCATCATATGTGTCATGAGGTGCAAATGCTAACAACTTTTTGTAGTGAATCGTAAGGCTACAGTTCTGATACTAGTTTATATGTAAACAGGGAAAGAAATAAACAAAAAACATTTTGTTTCAGCAGTTTTATTTTTCCTCAGTCCTGTCCAGAAACAATGTGAAAGCTAACAGCAATCTTTTTAGTATCTCTGCTTATAAAAATAGTGTTATATATCTGTTAAATGGTTTCAATCGCCACAAGGGAAGCAGCCCTGAACTGCAATTGCTAAATAATCTAAAATAATCTTTCCAGAGCCCTACAAAATATAGAAGAGTTTTGCAGCAGTCTCTGTTGGACTAGTTCACATCTTCTCCACATATTCAGGTGGATATGGTGTCATTAAAGGCTTGAGCCTGAAGTTTGAGCTTTCTTTGTCTTTTTCTGAAAAGAACAATGCTGAGCAGCAGTGGTCATCTTGAAAACAATAGTTTGTGATGTTATTTTGTACTCTTCTGACATTTTGTAAGATTATTTTCAACCCAGAGATCCAAAATAACATGAATATCTTACAATATTGTACAACATAATGGAATCCTGTGCCTGTCCTCTGTATTATCCATCTCCTGACTTGTGTGCACTGAAACAGAATGTGCCAGCCCAGCACAGATTTGTACTTTCAGCGCTGTGGGAAGGCAGCCACATCATGTAACTCAGATGTACTGCCACCAGTGGTGTAAAATCCTTTTATAAGAAGATGAGCATTTCCACTGAGGATAGATAGTGTTGGCTGTGTGCTCCCTATAATCTTGTGTATTATTAATAAACAAGTGATGCAGTAACAACAAAGCAAGCATTGCCGCAGAATGATTTTGGCAGACTGGAGACATTAGACAATGTTTTAGGCTCTGGATGAAAAGTCTAATTAGGTTTCAAATGGTTCAACTACATAATGTAAATATGACACATGTTCCACTGTTACCTTAAACCTTATTTTCTTGAAGTCTGCTAATACACTCCAATGTCCTTGCCTTTTTAATTGTTCCTTTATTACAACTTGGCAACAGTGAATATCAAAACTGCACCCTGTTAAAATACCAAGTTTTTATCATTGAAATAATTGAGACTATGACAAATAATTGAAAAACCTTTTTCACCCTTAATGTAGCATACATTGTGTAGAGTTCAACTGAAAAATGAATATGTTAATGGAAAAATAATAATAAAAAAAAAGGTTCAAAATTATTAATGCTTTGCTGAAGCACTTATTGATTTGACATCAGCCATCAATTATAGTGAATCTGCTGAACCAGAACTATAATTCAACTGTAGGATTTTCCAGACATTTCACAGTTGCATCCATTAGCCTAACCAATATGCCCCTTTCACAAAACACTTCAGGGTGGGATTATTGCAATTTATGCCGTTCCTGGGGTCTGATCTGCTAAAGGGTTGCTTGTATAAAAACATAGGCAAACTTGATGGCGCGCTCCAAGCTGACTAAACTATCCTGGGTGCACCAACGATTGCAAGGCCGGGTCTATCAAGACCCGGCCGTCCCTCTAAACTCTCATCTCGAACAAGGTGAAGAATGATCAGAGATGCAGCCAAGAGGCCCATGATCACTCTGGATGAACTGCAGAGATCTACAGCTGAGGTGGGAGAGTCTGTCCATAGGACAACAATCAGTCGTACACTGCACCAATCTGGCCTTTATGGAAGAGTGGCAAGAAGAAACCCATTTCTCAAAGATATCTATAAAAAGTCGTATTTAAAGTTTGCCACAAGCCACCTGGGAGACACACCAAACATGTGGAAGAAGGTGCTCTGGTCAGATGAAACCAAAATCGATCTGTTTGGCCACAATGCAAAACGATATGTTTGGCGTAAAAGCAACACAGCTCATCACCCTGAACACACCATCCCCACTGTCAAACATGGTGGTGGCAGCATCATGGTTTGG
>JAHUTJ010051973.1:0-11313 GCA_036250325.1 Characodon lateralis
ACTTGTATATGTCATTCCCAAGACGAATTGACGCTGTATTGGCCGCAAAAGGAGGCCCTACACCATACTAATAAATTATTGTGGTCTAAAACCAGGTGTTTCAGTTTCATTGTCCAACCCCTGTAGTACTTTGTACCTTTGTTTGCCATGCTCATTTACAATATGTAAATAAACGTTGTGTGTTTTCTTCTTTGCTTTGAAACAATCAGTGTCAACTCTCATTGACAATAATGCCCTCTGCATCACTACTGCCTACTGTAAGGACTGTTATTAGACTATCCACTCATATAAATAGATTCAAATTCAGTACCCTGATTACAATAAAATGCTGTGAAATTAAGTTGGCAAAATGTTTTCTGAGGAAAACGAGGAGATTGCATCATAACTTTGTAGCAATCCCTCATACTGAACAAGCATGTGCCTCAGCAGGAGCTGTGTTCTAACACAACCAACTTTCATATGCATTATGTCAAAGTCTTCCTACAGAAACGTAAACAGAAATTTTCTCAAGACATCCTATTTAGATTTTAGAACAGGTTTACTAGTGAAATTAAAAACAAAACACATCAGTGATGTGTCAGTTGATCAAACAAAAAAAGAATCAAAAGTTTTTGATAGGATTTGATTTGAAATGCCTTTGTGTAAAACAGGTCAAACAAACAATAGTTGGCTGTATAATTTAACTAAAAATCTAAGGTCACTTAGGGGGAGCTGTGGTATGTCCTCATAATCTGATAGATTTGGAGATCATTTGCATGTAGAGTGAGCAAATATTGCTATTGCTAAAGGATACATATCACATTAAAAGTAGAAAAAAGTTTTGAAAAGATTTATCATTCTCTCAATTCTGTATTCCTGGCATTTTAATAGGGATGTGTATACTTTTGAGGGCTACTGTATATTGTTATCAATAATGTAGGGCCAGGTGATAATATAATATACTGTGGATTGGTGGCATGAGTATGGATTCAGTTGGATAAAAACATAGTGGTTCTTGATAAATAAACATATTTTCTCAGGTATAAGTCCTGTTTTGAAAATTTTAAATGAAGCCAACTATGCAGTTCATATTCCTGTTTATAGACAGATTATAAAATGCTAATTAAATCATTATCTTTGACGGCATCATAATTGCTGGGAATTTAATTCAGAAAATGTACAATTTTCTTCATCATACAGAATTACCCTACAGTTTACAAAGATAATCTGTAATATCTAAAAACTTTAATTAACAATTCCAAACCAAAAATATATTTCAGCTGTCTATTCTGTCCATCTTCACAGTCAACACAGACCAAAAATAATTAAATTTATCAAACTGATGTGTGTTGAAGGTATGGGTTACACTTAAAGTTCATATAAATGTTGAAAATATGAAGGAACTGCAGTTGCTGAACTATTTTTAGTCCTTGCCAGGCTAAACACAGGCTGATCTCATTCTGACACAGTGTTGTAATAACTTAAGTCAGTTGATGGGTCGTTATTTGGTTTGTATCATACATAAAATCCAAATATGGACATTTTACTAAAATGTAGTAGACTTGTCCATACACCAATTAGCCACCTTTATTAGGTACACTTGTTTAATTGCATGCAAACACAAGTAGAGACTCAAGGCATATAGGCATTAAAATGTGATGAAAACGACTTGCTGAAGTTCAAAGCGACAATCAGAATGGGAAAGAAAATGGAATATCTAAATTTAAACACACCATGATTGTTGGAGACAGACGGGCTGGTCTGTGTATTTTACAGACAAACCATCTTTCAATGGTACGAAAAAAGAGATTATCCATTTTCATCCAGTTGTGCGGATGAAAATGCTTTGTTGATATCAGAGGAAAATAGGCACACTAGTCTGCGGTGCAAGAAGGGCAACCACAACTCAATTAACCACTCATTACAACCAAGGAATGCAGAATAATATCTCTGAAAATACAACATGTTAAACCATTTGGCAGAAGCGCTACAGCAGCAGAAGGCCACATTGGGTTCCACTTCATTCAGCTAATGATAAGAAACTGAGGCACAGTGTACCAATCCCCTCATTACTAATGCATCATGTCACAAAGCTCAAATAATCTCAACTTGGTTTGTTGAACATGACATCAAGGTCAAGGTACTCCAATGGCTTCCACAGTCAACAGGTTTCAATCATAAAAAACACCTTTGGGATAGGGTAGAACAGAAGATACTCATCTTGGATTACCAGCCCACAAATCTGCAGCATCAGTATGATTCTTCCATGTCACTATGGACCAAAATCTCTTAGGAACATTTTTAACACCTTGTTAAATCTATACCATAAACATCAGAGAAGGTTCTGATGGCAACAGGAAGTCCAACCATGGTACTAACAAAGGGTCCCCCACTGCTCATGTCTAACAGACATGAATCACAGAGAAGAATCCATGTTGCTGATACCAGATCCATGGGTGAGCCTGGCATCAGGATGTAATTTTAAGTAAAAGCTGATTCTTTTTTATTCTCTCTGTAAGACTACTGCATCAACACTGTCCTCAAACTGTCAGTGTTGAGCTCAGTGAAAGCTGCACACTTGCTAGATTAAAGTGTTGACAGTAAATGTTCTAACAGTTAATAACAGCTTTCAGAATTAACATGAGGTCAGAAACTGCAAACAACAGTGTTGTTTTTTAAACTATATTTGAAACGCTGTAGAAAAATAAAGTAATTTCTGATTTTATGCAAATGACAAGAAATGTTAGAAGATTATTTGCTCAGCATTACAAGCAGTTAATAACGGTAAAATCAAAGAGGTAGTTAATAGAATGAAGATGCAGGAGATGTGTATCATTGCACCTAAGAAATTATCTGTACTCAGCCAAGTATTCAGGGCCAAAATAATTGCCCTTAAACACTAAAACAGAAAGTTTAACTTCCTCCCTTCAGGAGCTGCTATAATGACTACATGATATGGCAATTAAAAGATGATTAAAGATTAGGAGTTTTGGTAATTACACCTTTTACAGAGCTAATGGAGCAATCAGACCAAAATTGAGATTGTGACTTGTTTTATCCTACTCTGTAATATTTCAGCTTCCAAAAAGCATATTTCATGTTATTATGAAGTAAGATGTAGAGAGATGGAATATGTATAATTAGAGGCAAATGTCTGTAGGAGCTTTAATTCAGCATTTTATGCTCACAGTATTTATTTTACTTCAGGACAATCTTCAAGTATACTACACACAAACACACACACACACACACACACACACACACACACACACACACACACACACACACACACACACACAAACACACACACACAAATATTCACACACGCTCTCTAATGCTAGCAAGGCAAGGTGAATAAAGATGTCAACCACAGTCAGGTTCAGACTTTAGTTGGACGGGAGGTTTTCACTCACACTCACGCACTAGCAGTACCCTCTTGCACTCTTACGTTCCACAGTTGTGCATAAGGCCCTGCTCGGTTTAACCTTTTAAAGCTCCATGACATTGCTACTAAAGGTTTTATGTCATAGTCTGGTTTGTAAAACCTGTCTTGACATTGCACACAAACACACAAAGACCAGTGCACGGAGGTGCACTTACAAAACCTCTAATTACAATACTACACAGTTTCTCATGGATACACATGCACTGCATGTTAGATATAGTGGTTAATTGGCATTGCAGAAAAGTTTATAGCATGCCAAATGTTCATACACAGACAGGGTTTTTCTGGAGGCGGAGGTGCAAATAACAGGGTTGACACTGATTCCAAAATTGCTTTTTTTTAAAGCCTAATAAAGCAAAAGTGAAAGTGCTGACATGTAACTTATTCTGGTTTTTAGCGCTATTGCTGTGCATTTGTGCAAAATTGGCAGGCTAATTTACCTGAAGGAGCAAATGGCTGTTTTTTCTGGGCCTGCTTTTGTCAGATATTTCTATAAAGTCTCTCTCTCTCTCTCTCTCTCTCTCTCTCTCTCTCTCTCTCTATCTATATATATATATATATATATATATATATATATATATTATAGTCTTTTAATCGTTATCATCATTAAAGATAATATTTGCAAGACTTCACATTTTATTCTAGTTGTTAGAGCAACTAGACAGATACATTTTATAATTGTTACATGTTTATTTTAATTTTTAATGGTGACAAACTAAAAAGCAAGTCAAGCCATCAGTGGACGTTTTGACTTTGAATATAATTGATTGACAGTAAATTTCTAAATATTAGGGCTGTTTTGGGGTACAGATCCGTTTCGGGGTCATGAATAAACATGGCTTTACTACAATAATCAAATGCCTAGTTGTGGGAATCATTTCTATTATTTTAAACCCAAATATCTCGGATGTACAGAAAGAAAAATCACTCTCAGTAAAGGTAGCAAGCTAGAGCAATGCATAATCCTAACCTTGCTTTACAGCTAAAAACATTTGCAAAAAATGGCATTAATTTCAAACTAAACAGAGCCTTTTCTAAAAAAAAAAAAAAAAAAAATTAATAAATCATACCAAAACTGACAGATATTTGTTTTCAAAAATGGTGCAAAATAAAATTATATTTTTTTCATTATCATTTGGTCCTAACTTTATGCAAACTAAAAGGTAATGTAGGCTTGAATTACTTCTTCCGATGAGAAAATTGAAGGTGTTGCATAAATAATAAAACTGTGGACTTTCTTTTTTATTACAAGTTTGATAGCTTGACTGCGGAGGCATTTCATCTAGTAAACTTTTTTGTTAACTAGTTTAAAAGCCAGATGGTGCCGATTTAGGCCTTGGTTACTGATTTAATTGCATTTATTATATGCCACCTGCAAAGTGTTAAAATTGCGATCCTTTGTGCTTTCCATAATTCCACCTATTTTTCCCCAATGGTGCTGTAAATACAACAGAACCTGAAACATTTTCATTCTGCTAGTTTAAAAAAAGAAGGCCAGTTTTAAAGCTCCTGCAGGTCATCATTACCTGTCATTCTTCTTTTGCTTTGGTGTTGCTTGCTTATGGCTACCACATAATGTGCCAGTTTAAAACTGTAATCAATAAAAACATGTCACATTGTTATCATAGAATCTCAATAGTAACCTCTGTCATGATGTGAGAATTAGCAGATGCCAATCTGCAAGACATTTGGAGGAAGCATAGTTGTTTCATGTGCAAACAGCGGTGTAAACCTAAACATGAAAGGAGAACTTTGAAGGGTTGAAGGACAAACATATGTCTGTAAAAGCTGTGTTGAGTGGGACAATAATAAAATACAGCAGTCCTATTATATATAGAAATAGATAGTGATAGTGGTTGTAGGTCCTCATTGGCTATAAGAGTTCTAACACCTTACCAAACATATAACTTTCTTCAGAATCTTAGTTTTACTTGTATTGTTGTGAGCATGGTTTTATAATTACCATCTTAAATATATTCCTACAGAATCACTATCCCAAAGAAATGACTCCAATAATTATTATTAAATATCATTATCTGTGTAAGGATTACGATTATTGATTAATTAATATTTATCAAAAGTTACAATTAAAAATCATAATTCAGAAAAATAATTTCTTAACCAGAAATCATTACCTATGAACAGAAATCAGAGATGTCCTCTGGTGTGGTGATTATGGGCTTAAAGCCCTTAATAATTACATTTAGTTAATTACCATTAATATTTGATCATTATTAAAACAAACCACTAAATGTCACTGTTTATTCAACCGCTTCACCGAGTTGGGGGAACTTTGACCTTATTTTGATAAATCACTTTTGCACAAAATAAACGCTTTCTCTGAAAAATCAACAGCCCTGATACACTTTGCTATTCTGATTTAATAACCTTCACCTCACTAACAAGCACTATTCTACACATAGGGGATACAAATAACTATCTAACAATAATGATAAAATAAAATATATGCGCATTGAGTGTCTATGAAGATCAAACCAGCAGTTTTATGGACAAAATGTGCAATTTGGGTTAACTTGGAAAGAAAAGCCCTCTTGGTGTGCTGATATCTTGATTACTGCGATCAGCTGTTAAACGGTGGGCTGCGCCATTAGCCACTAGCAGCTGATTGCCCCAAATCTTGAACAAAGAGTCATAAAACGGAGGCGGGAACTCAACGGAAAAACTCCAGTAATAAAACTGGGACAAAGGAGTGGTCAGGCGAGGCCAAGACCGCAGCTGCTTTGAATGGAAAACTTTAAAAGTCCAACTTCTAATTCTTGGCTGATTTTGGATCAGCCAGACAAAACACGCACCAAAAAACAGGGTTGGGGGGAATCGCGCATCCGTGATCAACTCAAAAAAAATAAATAAATGGGGAAATATGAAGAACCATGCAGTCGACTAAATCCCCTGCACCGGGTGTCCGCGTGGTCTTCGATCAGTATATGAATCTTCTGACCTTCTTGTATCAGACAAATGTCCAGCTTTCAAGCTCTTCCAGGAATGGCTGTGTGGAGTAAATAGTTTGGCTGCGACCTTTTGTCTCTCCAGATATGCGCCTCCATTGCATCATCCCGTGAGAGACCCCGGAAATGGCGACAAAAGATTTTTTTTTCCGAGGGTTTTATAATCCCGGGTGACGTCGGACCTGAGACAGCCGTTGAGCTGCCTGTGTGGTAATATATTTGGTGTTGCTTGTTGTTTAATGCAACAAACATGTTTTAAAGGGCCATTTAGTTTTATTAAAGTTTCTATGTTTTAATTGAGTTAAGTGAATATACATTCATATTGTTTAGTTAAAATTTGTTTCTTTATTACAAGTTTGATAGTCACTACAATATTCACCAGTATTACTGCATATCGCATTTCTCTCATATTGTGCAGAACAAATTATTACTTCCCTCAGGACTGACATATTTATACTTAGAACTTGGAGCCTAACCTGGGAGATGAGGTAGAAAGGTTTGCTGTCACACACAAATATAGCATACTTTACTCATTTATGGATAACTGCAACATTAAGGAAGTACAAAACAGAATGCCAGAATGTGGACTTTCTTATTAAAGATGCTAAATACTGAATTTGACTTGTTTTCCTATACAAACTTCTAAGAGTTTGTAATAACTCTAAAAAAATATTTCTACGATGAATTGTGTGTCATGAGACTGAGAAGAGACATGAATGGTGAAAAGTTTCTTTAAACTATTCACTACTTGGTTTATGTTCAAGTTAAACACATCAGCACCAAGTTAGAGGGCTTTCAAGCAAAAAGAGCTTCTACAACTAACAACAATTTCATATGCTACTGTGTTGTCGTGTTTCTTTAAATAGTAGAAAACAAAAAAAAGTGTTATTCAGGGTTTTTTTCTATCAAACTGGCACCATGCAGCCCTTGAGCCATTTATCTGTGGATTCTAAAAAGCTTTTTCCTGCAGTTTGTAGTATTTAACTTGACATTTTGCTCAAAGGAGTCCACAGAGAAGTGCCTATTTTATCGACTAAAAACATGGGGTTGATCCTGTTGGCCCTTTTTCTGGGATTTTCTTGTCATTTCAATATTTTTAGATATTTCTTTCCTAGGCTACCAGTTAGATCAATGTTTGTATCATGCTTCTTGCAGCTCAACATGTTGAAAATTAATCTAATAAAAGCCTTTATGAAGCACTTATGACTGCTAAATATCAGTGCATTTTTCATCTGGGTTTTTTGCCAATGAACTTGAAATACAAAGTCATATTTGATCATTTGGAATATACCTTCTGATAAGGCTTGTTTGTCAAATAACAACCTTTAAGTATGTATTAAACATATACTTTTCATTAAACCATTTCTGTGTAAAATTGATTTTTATTACTCTAATGTAATATTCATTCATCTTCTATACCGATTATTCCATAGTGGGTCACAGTGGGTCAGCTGGTGCCTATCTCCAGCAGTCTACGGGGGGAGAGACAAGTTTACCCTGGACATGTCACCAGTCCATCGCAGGGCAACACAGAGACATACAGGACAAACAACCACGCACACACTCATTCACATCTAAAGGCATTTTACCCGGTAAGAACCCATGCATGCACAGGAAGAACATGCAAACTCCATGCAGAAAGACCCCCGGCCGGGTGTCAAACCCAGGACTTTTTTGCTGCAAGCCAACAAGCCAACCGTGCAGCCCAGTGCAATATTCATCCATTCATTTATCTTCTATACCACTTATTCCATAGATTAGGTGATATAGAAAATATTCTAATCTTTAATGTTGGGTGTTCATTAGCTGTAAGAGAAAAATCATCATAATCAATAGAAATAAAATATCAGTTTGTGTAATTAATCTGTATAATGTGTTTCACTTATTCATGGAGTTACTGAAATGAATGGATTTTTTTAATAATATTCTAATTTATTGAATGGGTCTGTAGATTAATAATTTCAGTGAAAGAAAACAGTTTGGGTTTCATTCTATGGTCTCCCTAAAAATTTTCTTTAGTCTCAATACCAAAACACCTTCAGCCTATTTAAATTGAAATTGTGAACTGTGCATGTGGTGAGTTAATTTCACATGAAAACCACACGAACTTTAGCTTCACATCTCTGACCCGTGCAGTTATCTCACTGATGTCCAGTGTAAATAAACCTGTTCTGGACCATATTTTAGAGTTAAAAGTGCTTCATTATATGGTTTAGAGTCTTGGTAATCCAAAACTTATGTCGCAAAAAAAATCATCTTGTTTCTTGTAAGTTAATGAAATGATAAAAGTTTAGCCCAATAATTCTTCATCATACTTAAAAAATGTAATGAAAATGAATGTAGTATTGAGTCCCTGGTGGGCTGCATGGTGGTGTTTTTAGTGCTATTGGCTTGCAGCAAGAAGGTCCTGGGTTCGGCCTGGGGTTTTTCTGCAAGGAGTTTGCATGTTCTCTCTGTGCATGTGTTGGTTCTCTCCAGGTACTCCAGCTTTATCCCACAGTCCAGAAACATGACCCTCACGTTAACCGGTCTCTTCAAGTTGCCATTAAGAGTGACTTTGCATGATTGATAGTTTGTCATATATTTTTCTGTGATGGACTTGTAACCTGTGCATTGGGGTACCCCACCTTTCCCCTAATGACTGTTGGAGAAACTCTGTGACCCCTGCAGAGACAAATGGTTAGAGACAATGAATAACTGGATGGGTTCTCAATCCAAACTCTATAATGAACTACATGATTGTTGATTTAATAGTCTACAGTCATGGCTAAATGTTTTGCAGTTTTTTTTTCTTTCTTTTTGTTTCAACCATTTTTACATGTTTCTAAAGTATAATGAAACATACAAAAAACTCTGAACATGTTTTAAACACGATTTTGTTTGCAAATGCATGAAACTTATATAGAAAGTAAATATTTATTATGCCAGCCCTCCTTTTAATCTTCTGCAAGTCAAACTTTGGTCAAATTATAACTAATTGTGACCAAATAATGTCTTTTTAGAGCTTGGAGTTGATCACAGTTTGGAAGTTTGTTATCAAATGGCTTCATGTGTTTAAGATCTGGGGAGATTAACTTTATCCTTGTGACACCAAATTGTGTCTGGATTGCTGGAAAAAGATGCATTTAAAGCATGTTTTATAGTATGTTTTGATCCCACACATTGTTAATTTTATTTGTTACTCATTCTTTGAATTTATATTATTAGGTAGATTTTTATGCTGAATTAAAGTTTACAAAATACATAATTTGTCTCAACCTTCAAACTATTGCAGAATACAGACAGATTGTTAATGTACAACAGGATCTCGGGCCTCATGTGCGAAGAATGCATATGCAGAAAAACCTTCCAGCGCAATGTTTTATGCACAAAAATAAATGCTGCGTGAAAGTGTGCGGAAATCCACACAAACTTTTACAATCGACAACAATAAACTACAGACAACTAAAACTCACCTAAATCCACTGAAATATGACTCCAGTTTCATGACTTCAGTTTTATTTAAATCATGAAGCATCAAACCTGATGGTTTTTTTTATGAGTTTGAGCTTTTATGGTTTAAACCTGAGCGATGAAACTGAATTACATTTAGCCTCATACAATAACGTATCACACCTCAGAAAAAAATGGAAACAACCTCAGTCAGATGTAAACTGTGAAACGTCCTCTGTTTCTGTCACCTGTAGATGGAAATGCGCATCGGTCCGTGCTCTGAGGAGCATAAAATGCATGTGAATTATCTAAGAGAAACTTTCATTGTCACTAAAAAGAAAACAGTCTTGGATGAGCAGATTAATTCCAAACGAGTCAGTTGTCCTTCTGTCAACAGATGGTTTCAGCCATGTAACTGTCCTCTGGACATCTGTCAAGTCAGTACTCTTCCCCACGATTGTGTGTCTACTGACCCACACTGAAAGATCATTTAGAGGCTAAGAAAACCTTTGCAGGTGTTTTGAGTTAACTAGCCAGTTAGGATGTGACATCATGAAGTATAGTTAAAATAGAATGTAATAATTTTCTGAGACACTCAAATTTGTGTTTTGAACCACTTCTGGTACTGTGCAAGCAGGCAGTCTCTCACATTTTTTAGAAATGTTTTGGGTTCATGTTTTTTCCACCTTGTTATGCACATTATGAAGCTAACTATTTTGTGGAAACCTTTGTTTTTATTTAATAATTTTTTTTTACAGCACTTGTATGTTCTCGTGCATGCGTGGCTTCTCACCGGGTACTCCGGCTTCCTCCCACAGTCCAAAGACATGCCTGTTAGGTTAAGTGGTCTCTCTAAATTGCCCTTAGGTGTATGAATGACTATGTGCATGGTTGTTTGTGTGTTGCCCTGCGATGGACTGGCCACCTGTCCAGGGTGCACCCTGCCTCTCGCCCATAGACTGCTGGAGCTCTTTGGTTATGCCTTATTTGTCTTACTGCTCAGAAATCTGGGGAAATGCAAATAAAACAATTATTGATAAATTTGTTAAGTTGCATAAAAAAGCTATAAGACTTATTAATAAGGTGGGATACCGTAAACCAACTGATAAACTCTTCATTCAAAGTAATTCATTAAAATTTAAAGACACTGTTTATATAAAAATACTGGAAAGAATGTACAAAGCATTGAACAAAAGCCTTCCTTATGGTATTCAGAGATTATTTAAGCTAAGAGAGAATACATACAATTTGCGAGGTTTGTTTATATTTGAATGTGCAAAAGAGAAGAGCCAGATAAAGTCTAGATGTATTTCAGTTATTGGTGTGAAATTGTGGAATGAATTGCATGATGAGTTTAAGGTACAGTACAGTACAGACCAAAAGTTTGGACACACCTTCTCATTCAAAGAGTTTTCTTTATTTTCATGACTATGAATATTGTAGCTTCACACTGAAGGCATCAAAACTATGAATTAACACGTGGAATTATAT
>JAHUTJ010051974.1:0-11308 GCA_036250325.1 Characodon lateralis
TCATGCTTCCATCTGCTGAAAAGCTTTATGGAGATGAAGATTTCATTTTTCAGCATGACCTGGCACCTGCTCACAGTGCCAAAACCACTGGTAAATGATTTACTGACCATGGTATCACTGTGCTCAATTGGCCTGCCATCTCTCCTGACCTGAACCCCATAGATAATCTGTGGGATATTGTGAAGAGAACGTTGAGAGACTCAAGACCCAATACTCTGGATGAGCTAAAGGCCGCTATCGAAGCATTCTGGGCCTCCATAAGACCTCAGCAGTGCCACAGGCTGATTGCCTCCATGCCACGCCTCATTGAAGTAGTCATTTCTGCAAAAGGATTCCCGACCAAGTATTGAGTGCATAACTGTACATGATTATTTGAAGGTTGACGTTTTTTGTATTAAAAACACTTTTCTTTCAATGGTTGGATGAAATATGCTAATTTTGTGAGATAGGAATTTTGGGTTTTCATGAGCTGTATGCCAAAATCATCCGTATTAAGACAATAAAAGACCTGAAATATTTCAGTTAGTGTGCAATGAATCTAAAATATATGAATGTTAAATTTTCATCATGACATTATGGAAAATAATGAACTTTATCACAATATGCTAATATTTTGAGAAGGACCTGTACTATATCTCAAAGTACAACTGGAATTTGCACATCTGTATCTGTATCAACAGGATACAGTAAACTATCCTGAATAACAGCGTTATGTACCACCAAATCAACAATGCTCTTTACGTCTTTAGCAACAACAAGTCCAGTAAAAACCTGATTTACATTTAATAAGAGAATGGAAGTAGGCATAATGCATTACAAAACTAAAGATGTGAAGGTCAATCTTCAGCCTCCGTACAGCCAGAAGCAACCTAATTAACAGGAGAGTAGAGTACTTAGTTTCATCTTAAGAGCACAAAGCCAATTATATGTTAATCATCAATCTTTTTATTTCCTAATTACAAATTAAGTTGTTAAAAACAGCTGGTTAGGCAGCTAAAATTTTTATTAGACTGAACCTGTCATTTCAGCAACTAAAATGAAAAGTAGACTTTAAATGGCCCCCGACAAGTGAGAGCCTCTCCAAATGATGGTGGTCTTACAGACTATTAATGTGAGAAAAAATGCTGCAGCAGGCATCCTTAAACTACTGCAAAAACCCATCATTTATTACAGCCTTTATTAAATAAACAATGTAAATCTAGGTGCCAAATTTAGCAAACGTAAGTAACAGATGTAGTGGTTGGCAGTTAAGACAGGTTGTATAGCATTAAATGTGGCGCCCTACATCTGACATTATTCTAAATAAATCCTAGCATTTGCTCTTACTGACAAAAGGCATTTAAATATAGATAACAGATATCTGATCATTGTTCTGGAAACAAATTGACATAATATAGTATCAGAAAAATTATATTTACCACTTAAGTCAGACAGATAATAAACAGTAATAAACTTACGAGTTAGTTAATATAGATTGTAAAACAATACATCTGATGACTGTATGGATGTAATGACTTTGATAACCATTTAGGTTATTTTAAGCATAAGAAATAACTGCATTAATATACTGCAACTAACTGTGTTTATATAGGTGAGGTTTGTTCAAAGGAAACAACTTTCTGCTCTGAGCTCAAAGATGATTTTCTTAAGTAATCTAAAATAATCCTAAAATCTACCAGAAATATACTCATTCAGCTTCGTTCCTACAAGGACCCAGACAAAAAGATCTCATTGAGTCTATTAAAAAGTTTAAGTGTGAGAAGATTTTTCATTAAATCTGTAAATTTTTCTGTAATTTCTCTGTTTCAGATGTGTAGTAAAACATAACAAAACTACAGACCCAAGAGTATTTTTGCATCCACTCTAGAAATGTTTCACACAGACACCTCTTAGGGTCCTAGCTTGCCCCACCCACTTTCTAACTGAATTGTTTTTAGGGTTGAGGGGTGAGCGACGATGTAATATGCACGTTACTCAGTTGTGACCTGGATCAAAATAAACATTGAAAGTAACAATTGTTGTCCATGATAGATAATGTCACCTTTTCAAATGTGCTTGTTTTGTTATTGTTTTTCAGTATTTATTTGTCTTGTAATACATGTTTTTGTTGTTGTCTGGCATACCTGTCACATTCTACGTAACCCAATTAGCATTAGAGCTTGCAAAAACTTGTCGTACTCGTCGTCTTCCGCTTTATCCGGGACCGGGTCGAAGGGGCAGCACACTCAGCAGAGACACCCAGACGTCCCTCTCCTTAGACACCTCCTCCAGCTCCTCTGGGGGGAGCCCAAGCCCAGCCGAGAGACATAGTCCCTCCAGCGTGTCCTGGGCCATCCCCTGGGCCTCCTCCCGGTGGGATGTGCCTGGAACACCTCCCAAGGAAGGCATCCAGGAAGCATCCGGTATAGATGCCCGAGCCACTTCAAATGCCGAGCTCCTCCGAATGCTTTCTCCAAGTCCACAAAACACATGTGGACCGGTTGGGCAAACTCCCATGCACCCTCGAATACCCTGTAGAGGGTATAGAGCTAATCGCATGTTTCACGGCCGGGACGAAAACCACACTGCTCCTCCTGTAGCCGAGGTTCGACTATCGCCGGACTCTCCTCTCCAATACACTGGTGTAGGCCTTACCAGAGAGGCTGAGGAGTGTGATCCCCCTTGAGCTTGTGATCCCCCTTTAGCTTTTAAGTCACTTTCAAAATACCGCAAAACAAGGAAATCAACATACTTACACAAAGAATGCATAAATCTGATTTCCATAAAGCATTAATGGCAAATTAAAAAAAATTATCTAATACATTAAGAAAGAAAGAAAGAAAGAAAGAAAGAAAGAAAGAAAGAAAGAAAGAAAGAAAGAAAGAAAGAAAGAAAGAAAGAAAGAAAGAATTTTAGAGTAGTTCTTTTGTTGTTTTTTTTTTTTAGTGAAAGTTAGTTAAAACTTCTGCTTTATGCTAATTTTGAAATTATTTTTTACCTTACTTTAAATGTATCTGTCTTATTAGTTGTATTGGGCTTTGATTTGATCGTATGCAACAGACATAATGGAAAAGAACTGGTTGCAACAATGTTAAAAATTAACATATATGAGGTAATATGTCATAATGAAATTTGGCTTTTTTTCAAAATATAATTTGGTAAAAAACTATTAAATTCCTTTTTACCTTTTCACTTTTTCTTTTAACTTAAAGAAAAAAAATGACCACTGAAGATTTGAACATTTGACAGTCCACTGCCACCTTCTAATCATCTATATACTTTCTTTTGGTGTCAGCGTGGTTTGATTCCAGATTCGTTGCTTTTCATCACGTGTGTTTCAACCAGCGGATCTAACTAGATCCTTTGAATTTTTTTTTACATCTGCCTGACTTCTGTATCTCTATTTCCAGGAAGTCAACTTGCATGATGGAGATATGACACAGCTCTGGTACTTTCATGCACAGTGGGTGGCATTCTGCATTAATAAGATGAGTCAAATGACATTTATGTAAATGCTTTCTTTCTAATTGTCTCCACCATTCTCATGCATTTTTAAATGTCCTGCAATCAGAACCAATCCACATCATTGGTAAGAAAAAGTAAACACTTCCTATTTGGCTATATGACATGAAACTTAAGTTATGTGGAAACTGCAATAAACAAAGCCATCTGACGTGGACAGTGAAGAGGTTACATTCTAACTTTGTTACTTCTTTTTTTTTTCTTATATTGCAAATTTTGTATTGAACTTTTTTTTTAACAAAGGTATTGTCAGGATCTGCCATTTTGGGTTTTTTGTTAGTTTATTACTTTCTAGATTCTTATGTTCACGCATTGGTTTATTTTCCTTTCAGGCCAGAGTTTCCCCAGGTTTTATTTAGTCTAGTTTTTGCTCAGTTCTTCCTGTCCCTGCGTTCCTTCTGCTCATTAGTTTAACCTGACACATTCCCTTAGCCTCCCTGTCTCATTGGTCCACACTCCACTTCCCTCAGTTTATAAGTTTTCATTGTTCCCTGCTGGTTCTCCTGTAAACTTCCATGTTAACTCCTTGTTATCTTCCCAAGTTCTTCCTTGTGGTTTGTTTTCTGTTTGCCTCCTGAACTTGTACCTGCCTGTCTGCCTGCCTGTAAGTCAGTGTTTAATTATATTAAACTTCTACTACTCACCATGCGGCCTCCTCGCCATGTTCTGCGCTCTGGTTCTACCTCCAAACCCACGACCTTGACATTTATAACAATTACAATATTATAATGTATCTTACACACACTAAGCATTACAACGACCACTTTACAAGTACAAATCTACACACATCCATACGTTATGTGACAGAAAGCCAACTGGTAAAGGGAGACCAAATACAATGATATTGATGAAGTTTTTACAATAGTCCATAAGACACTTTCTCATAAGAGGCTGTGTGAGACATACCAACATGTTATCAGCATATAATAGAACTTTATGGTGACTATGGCTAACAGTGATCCCGTAATTTTCTGTGTTGTTTCTCAACTTTTGTGCTAAAGGTTCTAAAGCAATCACAAACAGTCTGGGACTTAGTAGGCAACCTTGTCTTGTAGACCTTTACAACCAAACAGGTCTGACATAAGTCCATTTGTCAATACACAAGCCTAGGTATCATATAAGGTTCTTATCTATCTGATAAAATGATTACCAAAGCTGAATTTGTCTGTCTTAAACAGATATCCTCATTCAACACAATCAAAGGCTTTAGCAGCATCAAGTGATGAAGCAATT
Source organism: Characodon lateralis (assembly GCA_036250325.1). NCBI lineage: Eukaryota > Metazoa > Chordata > Actinopteri > Cyprinodontiformes > Goodeidae > Characodon > Characodon lateralis. The sequence goes on from JAHUTJ010051974.1 coordinate 4,735, forward strand.
GTGGGATGTTTTGAATCATATGCATAGTATTGTAGGTTAACCAACCGTCTAATATTGTCAGATCCATAATGATTTGGAAAAAAAGCCAGATTGATCACTGTGAATTTTGTTTGCTATTACTGTTCTCAATTGACCTGCTAGCACCTTCACCAACATTTTATTGGTCACAGTTAAGCAGAGAAATAGGCCTATACCCCCTGGGATCCAAAGCATCTTTCCCTGATTTGTGAATAAATGTTATAAGAGCAAAGTGCATTGACTGAAGTAGGGAACCCGCCTTGAAAGCATTACTATAAACTTCAAGCAATAAGGGGCTCAAAACATCCTGTAGGTTTATTTAGTGGCATACTCTAAATACCATGAGAGATTTCTTCTAGCTTTATTCAAGCCTCCAACTCACGATTTTAAGTGAAATTAAGTGAAATTTAAGTGAAATTTGTGACAAATTTAGATCAGTGAAAAATATTACAAATTTTTGTTCATCGAAATCACCTTGTGAAAAATAAAGGTTATCTCTAGAAAACTTGAAATCCATCATTTATCTGCCTAAATAAGGTTAAAATAGTGTCCTCAGATTTCTGTATACCTGGAATATGACTCCTACTGTTTAACTGTTTGAGACGATATGCTAAAAGCCATCGTGGCTTCTCACCCATTTTCCAATATGTCTGATTTCAGCAAAATAGAGCATATTCTGCCTTTTTATCATACAGTGTGTTTAACGTATATTTAACTGTGATAATTTTATTTAATGCAGACCTATCCTTAGTGTGAGAATGCAAGGTCTCTAAATTTCTTAGCTCAGTCTCCAGCGCAATGATATTTTAATTGGCTGCCTTCTTCTTAAAAGTTGCAAAAGAGATAATCCTCTCTCTAAAATTTGCTTTCACGGCATCCCACCAAATAGTGACTGTAGTGTCCTCTGGATTTTTTGACTGATTAAAAAATTGTATTTCACCCCTAATCATTTTAGTAAATATTGTGTCCCAAAGCAAGGACACATTCAAGCGCCATCTATGGTTTTTAGGGGTCTGTGAGATGTTTTTCAGACAAAGATCTGAGATTACTATGTTACCAATACTTTGTCTACAGAATTATTTATTAATGCTTCTGATACAAGAAACTAGTTAATTCTAGTATAAAAATAATGGGGAGAGGGGAAAAAAGAATATTCCCTGTTGTCAGGATGCATTATCAAATATCAAATATCCAGCAGGCCTAAGTCAGAGGCCAACTGCCTTATGGCAACTACAGACTTGCTCACTGTACTGCATCTAGGAAGTGATCTATCGAGGTCCTGGTCCAGTATTTGGTTTAAGTCCCCACCCACTTTTATTTGTGTCCTGTCTAATACCAAAGGAAGCTGTGATAACTTATGAAAAAAAATCAGGTCTGTCTGCATTGGGAGCATAAACATTGCACAAAATCACTGGTCTATCTAGTATCTGTACATGAACCAAAACGTATGTACCCTCTTGGTCCACTATCACTGCCAGTTTACTGCCTTATGAATCAAAATAGACACCTCTCTGCTTTTACCAGTTGCAGGGCTAGAGAAAACCTTCCCCACCCAGACGCATTTAAGTTTTAGGGATTCTAACATGCACATATGTGTTTCTTGAATAAAAGCTGTCAACTTTGGGCGACCAGTCACTTCTGTTTTCTGCAAAAATCTAGGATAGACCTCTCCTTTTTAGCTAGATATGAAGGTATTTAACCTGTGGTTTCAAGTAATTTTGACAAGATACCAGAGCATAAGCCTGACAAGATTAGCATAGCGCTCCCCTCTCTCCATCAGCTGCTTTGCGTTGCCAGCTTTTTACTTTTCCCTCAGTTAATAGAAAGGCAAGTTTGGACATTTGGAAAGGTTTCCATTGTGTGCAAACCAAAGACACAATTCATAATTCTAATTAGGTTAATGCTGTTTTACTTCCGCAGCAGGCAGGGTATGGTAGGGATACAGACACATCTTAGGGTTAAATCAAATATTTCAGAAAAGTAAGCAGACCCCTCACTTTTTTTGTAAATACAATGTAGTCAATGTACAGCTTGGATAACACTGTAAATTTGCTGCCCCCTCAAAATAAGTCAACACAGAGCCATTAATGTCTAAATCACTGGCAACAGAAGTGAGTACAAACCTAAGTATGTCAAAATTATCCCCAATTAGTCCCCCCGTTCACCCCCCGGTATCATGTGGCTCGTTAGCGTCACAAGGTCTCAGGCATGAACGGAGAGCAGGTAGGGTAAATTTGGTGTTATCACTTTCACACTCTCTCACCTTGTTCCAGCCATTACGTTCCATCAATGTGACAGTTTTTTTTTTTTTTTTTTTTTCAATTACGCCATCTTCTGTCTGTCTCCCCAATGAGCTCTGATTAAATGTCAGAACTGTTGGATTGAGATGACCTTAGGGCATTTGGGTGGTAATCAACCGAATAGAGAATTCTAGCAGGTTCTCCACACTTCCAACTACTGCAACATGTTTAAGTTGAAGAAGAAAGTTACCAAGACAACCTTTAAAGACTAAAGATGGCAACTAACCATTGGAATATTTTCCAACAATCTCCTTGTAAATATACCTGAAATTAATAAAACTGCAAGTGGTCATGGACAACATAGTTATTGCTATTTTGTAGAAAATACTACAAAATACAAAGAACTATCCATAAAAGATTTCAGCTCTATGTTTGCTTTACAGATCAGAAGTGCAACGTTTCTGTCGGCCGTGCTTTATTTCTTTTTTTTCTTTTTTTTTTTTTTGCTGGCTGCCATCGTACATCTAATTCTAGCAAGCTCAATTATCATCCAGCTAAAGTGCTCTGAGGGCCATATCCAGACCAAACTCTCATCCCTTTACCTTTCACAGTTTTACAAGGGGCACCAGTAACTACCCCAAGTGCAGGGAGGGTTAGGGTTAGGAACACGTATAACTGACTTTGTTTGCATTTGACAGCAGAAATTAAAATTGTTTGACTGTTGGGCCGGCAGACTTCAGTTATCAACTGTGTGGACTTCCAGCCTAGGTAATATTTCACAGTGAGAGTGGCACCTTATGAACACACACAGCCAACACGAAGCTGCCCAATGCTACCGTTCTAGCCGAGAGGACACTGTTCTCCAGCATATACGTCCACACCTGATGAGTTTTCCAGTTTAATTTAAATGCTAATTTATGTTTGTTGGCAGTTTTAGGGCTCCTCTTCTTGAATAAGCAGATGGATGCGACTCCTTTGGTTGCTACGCTGTATTTATTGTTGAGTAAGCCTCTTTTCATCCTGATTCCTTTAGCGCCGCTTCTTCACATGAGGCCTCAGCAGTGTTACACCCAATTTGATAAACAGATAATAATGAGCGTCCCGCTGTCCAAAGGTACACATTAGGACACTGTGCAGCTCAGATTGTCTATTTACCCTCCATTGATGAAATACATCAACTCTTTTATGCATTTTACATTTGTATGTTGCTGTTCCACACTCATTTAGGAATCGATCGCAGAATTGGAATAAGCTCTTGAATAATTTATGGGTCTATGTAAGGGATAGATGGAAAAGGGTGACGGAGAAAAATCATAATAAATACGGAGGTCAGTAGAAGTCGGAGGGATGGAGCCACAGATGGTAAATATCAGTTAGGAAATGAGGACTAAAAAAAATAGGGGCAAAAGGGCAGCTGGGTTGAAATAAACACATTGAACTTAACCAACCTAACTAACTAAGTTAGACTGGTAGTAAATCGTTTTGAGCTATTGATTTCTAGTTTTACATGACATGCTTGATCCCTGCAAATGTCAGTGTGGGCTCAGTTAAAGAGCATTGACTGGGAATAAACTCTGAGTTCATGGTAAAAAAAAAAAGAAAAGTTAAAAATTAAATAAACTGGTTTTACTTCTTTTTTTAAAACATTGCATGTAGATTTTTTCCCAATCAGATACAGTAAGAACTTACAAAGAGTTACAAAGAGGTTACCGTCAAAACAGTTTTGTTATAGATAATGAAAGATAAAAATTAGAAATGCATTTAGAAAAATGAAATAAAATAGTTTAATAGCTTAACAATTACTCGCCCAGTAAAAAGTTTAACAATTAAATTATTGGCCAATGAAATGCAACAAAATAAAAATAAAAATATTTAATTACTGATCAAAATATTAGAGATAAATTGATATTTCAATTTTAATCTTTAGCTCTTATAATTTATCGCTGGACAAAAGAAAACCCACCCATCAGCCATCAATGACTATAGACCTGTTGCCCAGACATCCCACATCATGAAGGTCCTAGAGAGACTCCTGTCGGCCCACCTGAGTAAGCAAACAAGGAACTTTCAGGACACCTTTCAGTTTGCTCATTGGTGTGGAGTTGGAGTTGAAGGTGCCATCATACACCTTATTCAACAAACCCACTGTCATCTGGACAAAGCCAGAAGCACTGTGAGGATCATGTTCTTTGATTTCTCCAGAACATTTAATACAATCCAACCTGATTTGCTTTGTCAGAAACTCCAGAAGACTCAGGTGGAGGCCTCAACAATCTCCTGGATCAAAGACTACCNTGTGAGGATCATGTTCTTTGATTTCTCCAGAACATTTAATACAATCCAACCTGATTTGCTTTGTCAGAAACTCCAGAAGACTCAGGTGGAGGCCTCAACAATCTCCTGGATCAAAGACTATCTGACAAACAGACCTTAGTTTGTGAGAATGAAGGGTTATGAGTCTAACCAGGTAGTCAGCAGCACAGGAGCACCTCAGAGGACTGTACTCTCACCATTCCTTTTCACTCTGTACACCTCAGACTTCCAGTACAAGACAGACTCCTGTTATCTGCAGAAATACTCGGATGATTCTGCAGTTGTGGGGTGGATCAGAGATGGACAAAAAGCTGTACAGGGAGCTGGTGGACCGCTTTGTGGCATGGTGTGGAAACAATCATCTCATCTTGAACGTGAATAAAAAAAGGATATTAGTTTAGATTATAAGAGAAACAGGAATAAGTCAAACACTATTTCCATCATGGGAGAAGAAGTGGAGGTGGTGGAGGAGTATAAATACCTCGGTGTTCACCTGGACAACAGAATGGAGTGAAGATGCAACTGTGTAGCTGCCTAAAAGAAGGGACAGAGCTGACTTTTTTTCTTGAGGAAGCTTAGGTCTCGTGGTGTTTGCAGCACGATGCTGCAGATCTTCTATAAGTCTGTTGTGGAGAGTGTGATCTCTTCTGCCATCATCTGCTGGGGAAGCAGCATCAGAGCCAGGGACTTAAAAAAGCTCAACAAGCTAATAAAGAAGGCTGGTTCTGTTCTGGGGACTCCTCTGGAACCTCTGGAGATAATTGTAGAAAGAAGGAATCTTCATAAAATGAAGAACATTATGAGCATCCTCTTCATGAGACTGTCCTACAACAACAAAGTGTCTTCAGTCAGAGGCTTCTTCAGATCTGCTGTAAGACGGAGCGCTACAGGAGATCCTTCCTGCCCACAGCCATCAGCATCTACAACGGCTCTTTGAGGAAACCTTCATAATGAGCTACAACAACATTTAATTTCCCTTTGGGATTAATAAAGTATTTTTGAATTGAATTGAATTGAAAACTGAATTGAAAACAACTGAAGTGAAGTGAATTGAAAACTGAATTGAAAATTTAACTGTTAGTCAGGATAGTACTGTATCCTGTCTCTAACTGAGGGATTTGTCAGAGTACTATGTATTATAAGGGATTCATCTTTACGCACCCACTTTCAAAATAAAAGCATGACTTGATGACGGACTGTTTCTCCATTCTAACCAGAAGAAACATATTTTAAGAACTTAAATGTTAAAGTAGCTTATTTAAACATTTCTAAATAAACTTCCTGAAGATATTCAGATATACTAATATTACCATATTAATAATCTTTTTATAGTAAACAGTCTTTCAAGGCTGATTTCTCTCCTGATTAAGAGTTCATTTATTAAGCTATTTATTTATATCTGAATTTATTCCTAGTTATGGCAGGACTGATCCTCCAAAATAAAGTTTGCTGACCTAAGCTCTATAGGCAATCTATGGATCAGGAGAAAAATGAGAGACACACTAGACCTAAAAAAGGAGGTTTTAAAGAAAGATGGGACTCCTAAACACCACCGTCTCCATGCCGTGCCACATCAATACAATAATTCATGCAAAAGTCTCCAACCAAGCATGTACAGATTTAAATACTCAAAATACTATGTATTACTCTGTGTAGAGAAACTAGATAATTATTATGAATCAGAAAAAGGCGGACCCAAGATTCAGCTAGACACAGTACTGAAAATTTAAAAGGTTTATTCAGCCACAGGAAAACGTCACTCAGGTAAAACTCCACACAGCTTCCGGGAATCACTGCTTTTGTCTTGAGTAGAACTTGAAACCCAGAGGGGAAACCTTGGTGGGTGGCAGGCAGTGATCTCCACAGCACAGCTAAGATATGACTCAAGGCTGAATAATCCAAGGGCAAGGCTGGCTCAATAATCCAAGGACAGAAACAGGGTCAATGATCGGAACAAGAGACGTCAGGCAAGGGGCAGGCAGAGGCATAAACCAGATGCAGGA
>JAHUTJ010051975.1:0-11305 GCA_036250325.1 Characodon lateralis
TATAGGCTTAGGCTGCTGGAGGACATAATGACCACTTTCACCCTCTTCGCTACATTCTCACACTACTCTCCAATTTTGCATTATTTGCTGTTATTTCAGTTTTTAACTTTATGTTCTGTCTCTTTTCTCTTCCTAGTACTCTGTGTCTACCTGAGACACAGAGTATTGAGACACATGAGACTTTTCTAGTAATGGTTTTAGAATGGAAAGACCCAACAGGGGTCTCTCAAATCTAAGTTTCAGTTTCTAAATAAATTAAGTAACCCGGCTTTTATTAAACCTTATCCTCCTAACATATTCTCCCTTCGATAACTCTGAGGTTTGATACAAAAACAACAGTAGAGAGGTAGTTATTGTCTAACAGTATAGATGCTAACTTTTAAAGAATTCGACATTTGCTTACCACCTAAAGTATTTAAATCCATCAAAAATATTTAAACAACTGGTGTAGAAATGGTCTAGATAAAAAACTCAAAGCAAAGCATAAGACCACTGTCCAGACCTATTCTGGGCCTGACTTGCCATCCTGTCCCATCCCCCAATCTCCTTCCTCCTAATCCAGTCCTCCTGGGAGGCAGGCGTTAGGTCGGCCCTTATGGTCAAATTGTCTGCCTTTCTTCCTGTCTGTACATCTGCTAAGCTTCTGCTGTCAGTTAAAAGAATTAACAGTGTTCACGAAGTTGCCTAAAATCTCTCCTAATTCACTTTTATCCATCAGTTTATACCTTTCCCTCAGCATTGTCCAACTCTCTTTAAACCCTGAACCTCCAATGTTCAGCTCATTACCACACACACATTGGTAATTCTTCTCTATGCCGCAACATGTTGAACCGAGAGAGAAAAGAGAAGCAGAACCCAGAGAATTTTACTGGCTAGCTAAAAACCTTATCTTTCTGTATATATATATAAAATTCATTCAGACTTTGAATGAATTATATATATATAATTCATTCAAAGTCTGAAATGCCTCAGTTGGAGTCCCACTGCTGTGGAGGAGAGGGAGGGTAATCAGGGGTGGTTGCAGCTTTCCATTGACTGGTCGTGCAATTAAGCAAAAGCAACAGTGTTTGGGGTGCAACTGCCTGGCTTCTTGGTTTGTTGTAGGTATTGAGAGACATAGACCTGGGTTAGTAAAGGTTAGGTGGGGCTGCAGTGATGTTCTTGTGGTCTTTGTGGCTCCAAAGAAGGGCACAGCAGGGAACGTGAAGCCTTGCTTATGCTCGACAGAGTTTATAAAAACAGCAAAAACGGCTGAGCAGCAAGAGATGGTGCTGTCAATAACAACTCAACTGAGCATGGAAACGTTTACTTGTAGACAAATGGCAAACCCAGAGCCATGCCACCTATTGGAAACATACAAGTAGTAACAAAAGAAGTGGGTAGTAAAAACAGATGGTAGATGTGTGAAAGGACAGTGAAATGAGGTGCAGAAGGTATCAGAATTCCATTAGTATTTCAAACCCCAACGCCCATCAATACCTCTGAGATGCCTGCTGGGGTTAAGCATCAAAGCATCACAAGTATTCAAAGAGCGAAAGTTGCAACTCTATTGAAAGATAGTTTGAAGTAGATATTATCATTTCATAAATATGTTGAGGTCAGAAGAATGTAGAGGAAATCTAAGGCCCGTTCCACACGGAGACAAAAAACTCTATCAAGTCAAAAGCAGTTTAGAAAAATGTCTGTCCACACGAGTGCACGCAGCACCACTGAAAACACCGTAGTATGTGTAGCCAGGCCCATTGGAGGCACTGTGACACTGCCACAGAAACACACCAAAAACAGTGGACAAAAACACTGGGCAAGCGCAGAAAACTCATGCGAGGTAAACACAGCAACATGACAGCAAAGAGGTGCATGCTGGTTATGGGGAGAGAGGTGGAGCTACGATGTCATTGTTTCAGAAAAGATGTGTTTCATATGGAATCATGGAACCAGCATTATGAAGTCTTTCCACTCTGGAACCCTGTTTAAAAAACGGTCTGTGCGGACGCAAAGCGTAAACAACAAAATACCTTTGCCGATACACCCAAGCTCGTCTCCATGTGCACATGGCTTAAGAGTTTCACCATGAAGTAATATAAAATAAAATTACTACCAAAGACCAGACAGAGATGCCAGTGATCATGATGGTGCCAAAATGTTGCTTGTTGGGGAGGACGCAAATTCCACTTCCAATGCAGATCAAAGAGCTGCCAAAGACTGTGGTATGGTGGGATTTGTTAAACTTTGATAAATATAATTTCGTCAACTTTTCAGGTATTTTGATTGACCTCCACATTTAAAACAAAGGCAAACCCTGGTAAGTCCTTGTAGCAGGGTGAGGAGACAATATGTGTTTAGTATGCAGCAGATTCCAGACTTTACACAAAGAGTTATTGAGTACCCTGTACAGTGCTACAGAAATAAAATGTATTGAATATTATTGAGCATAAACTGAAGGCAACATCCAAGAACAGAGCTGCACTGATTAAAACTTTTTCTTCATGTGCCACCCAAATAAGTATTTAGTTCCCACTATCATGACTGGTGTAAAAATATCTTACTCAACAAGATCTTGACCAAGAAAGTACCCCTGGACCAGCTTTCTGTGATTTTTGTACGTCTGCTCTGTCTTCTCAAACTCCCAGTCGATTGCAGCAGATGCCCGTTCATATTAAACCAGTTTTTGCTTAAAGGGAGGTCTTTCTTTTCCACTGTCAACACATGCATGCTTGGTATGAGGGGCTTCTGCAAAGACTCGATTCGGGAGGTGGAATTACTGCAAAGAGACTGGGTTTGGATATATTCCTTTTGAACAGACTGGCATAATAAACTAAACTTGACTGCATGTATTTTTGTCTAGCAAAGTGCCTTGACATTATACCTGCTGTGAACTGGTGCCATATAAATAAACTGAATTGAAACTGAACTGAATCATTCAAACATTTGCATAGATGTTGTTCACCAACAATTCTGTAAACGGGGCGATATCAAAATCACTTCTGATCACCATTAATGGGAGCTTGTGTACCATCAGTACCGCAGGTTCTACGTGTTAAGAACTGGTTCTGTACAAAACAAATGTAGTACTGCAGGACTAAGAGGCTAGAGAGAGAATCCAGAACATATTTTAGTCCTGACTGGAAAATAACCACTCAGGTATGTGTTCTGTTTGTGTTTCTAAAAAGACTACTTACTGAACAGCCCCAAAGCATAGCAGTGTTTCATAATATACACATATATTTTTTTACAGCAGACCACACTCTTCACTCTTGCTAACAATGAAAGCTGAAGACATGCATTTGTTTGAAAACCATGAAGACAGATTTAAAGCTAAATAACAGATTTAAACACAATCAAGCTGAAGTAAAACTAGGTTATGTATAAAGAACGATGCATATGTGATTTTGCCATGCCATACCTGTTTGAGAATGTAACTGTAAATAAATAAAGTAAATTAACTAATTGCATCTTTAACCAAATGACAGATTTTATCCCAGAGCACTTTTCTCTCTTTAATCCCCCTTGTGTTCAAACATGCATGGACTCGTCTCGCCGAGCATGCAGAGGGAAACGGCTCGGATTTCAGGCAGCAATGCAGGCAGGTCAGAGGGCAGCCTTTATAATTATCTAGGATGCCTGTCAGTGTCTTGCCATCCGAGTCATGACTCAGTTCAGAAACGCTAAGCCACAGCATGACATGGGACCAGCTCCTTTACCACAGTTAAACACACAAGTGTTGCTGTTCCAACATTCCAAAAATAACCTTAAACAGAGAAAATTAAATTGTAGCCATGACCTTTGTAAAATGGTCTGTAATATTTTAAATGACCAGACACTGATATCCAGGCAAATTGTACAAATTCACCCCAATCTTCCTAATGCATGTTTCACCAAAACAGACGGTGTCTTGCTTTAAATGCCAGTCCTTAGCAATTAGGAAAACCTAATCACACATGCCTCAGAGCATTTCAATAAATGGACAATTTCCTTCTGAGCCAATATCAAACTTCCAATTTCCTGTGGGATGTATAAAGAGGCTGGTGGAAAGTATTTTACAAGCAAATGTCAGCTGAATGACAACCCAGGCCACAGAACAGCCTTTGTATGAAAGCTTTCAGACAGTCAGTCACCACAGAAAACTATATTATACACCCAACATCTCCTGATATGAATAGCAATAACTCTGCACACAGTTGCTGTAATGAAAAAAAATAATGTAATGCAAAACGGATTATTCTTATGGTTATGTAAGAAAGTTAAACTGCTCACAAATACTTGTAAAAGTACTTAGTACATTTTTAAGCTTAGAAACACAGTATGACTTAATGATCAAACACTGGCTTTGTCTCTTTTCCCTCACTGCTTGTTGTTGTGTATCGTGAGTGATTCATGCCTGCTCGCCAGACTCTGCCTCTGGCCATCACAAGTTTTATTGCTGATGCGCTTATTATCACTGCAAACTCACACATAATAAAATCTCCCTACAACTGCAAACTCAGGAGCTGAAACAGTCACTTACTGATCAAATTAAAAAAAAAAATATCCTCAGCTTTATAGTGTGAGCTATTATTTCAGGACAAATCAGGTTTAACTTTGCAGGCTGATTATTAGAATCAAAGAATACCAAGGGTTCAAAACTTACAGTTTTAAAGGTGCAAAAATGTTCCATCAGTTTAAAGTCCTTTCAGTAAGATACCAGAAAAAAAATGTAGGAGTCCCTGGAGTTTCATCTGGCTGGGTGGAGCATTAAAAACCTGCCCTTTCCCCAAATGTTGCTGTGCACTGTCGATCAACTGGCTGGAAAAAGGGTGCTAAACTTTTCTTTTGCTTACAAGAAAGACTTATTTGGCTGTTTGGAAATATTTCTGGAAAAAAATAAAAAGAAATTGTATTGAAGCTAAAGGAGCACCATGTGTTGCTGGCTACCTGAGCATAGAGCCCAACCAATTAACTACCTAATATGATTGTTATGCTCCAAGTTTTACAACATAAAGGACAACAATTTTACAATGATATAGTATTCTACTTGATAGTCTTTTAGAAACCACTACAAAATGTAGTGGTTGTTTAGATGACATTTTTGCTTATGTCTACATACTAAAAATCAAAGTAACATCTAATAAATACCATAGATGACATAATTATAACTGAGTCAATAAGTTGTGTTATTGTTGCAGCAGTTAGAAAATCTGTTGAATTTCTTTTTTGAATAAAAGCATTTAGACCATGGTAAACAATTTTGCTGAAAATGTGTGTGTAAATATTGTGTTACACTACAAGCATGGTATACTCAAGATGATCATACTTTATGAACTCCTTACTGGCCCATGCCTGTGCTTGACAAGCATTAACTTCGATTTTGAAGCTGTAATACAGAAATGTGAATCCAAAAATTGCTAATGATGCGTTACTGTGAACCTCAGGATTCTTGTGCATATTGATGATCTAATGTCTGTATTTTGTTGGCCAATGGTCTTTTCCTGATCATTTTGGCTGCAGATGAAGCGAATTGTCCCGGGACTCCTAAACCATCAGGTTCAAAACATCTGGAGCAAATTTGTATTATAATGCAAAAGCGAGTGCTGTACTGTGCTGGTATCCAGCTTTAGACGTATTCTGACAAGAGTAAGGAATCGGCATTTTAATTAAAAAAAAAACACTCCTTTGCTATGACTCAGTTTGGCCTATCAAGCAACAACTTTCCTCTGCAGGAGGTTGTTTTTTTTTTATTTTCCCTTTGGGTTCTGCATGAAAAATGAGACACTACCTGACATCTTTTTGCCCAGCATCCCCATGATAGTGCAACATCATCTATTATAGATTGAAAGCCCTTAGTCACGCTCACAAGGAAAGAAAGGGGATCCTGAACATTCTTTGGAAATGAGAGTTCATGCTCAGCTACTTGTAATTTTGCAATTCCCTGTACAGCTCTGGCCCCCTTCTTCTTCTTGCAACCCGCCCCCCTCTTTAAATCATACTGACCTTTGCTAACCTCCCTCCTTTAACAGCCTTTAAGGTTGGATACACAGATGTGAATAGGTGGTATTTCAGTATACTGAGGGCACTAAAGAAAAGAGCTGGCTGGCAGCCAAATCCCCATGGTTACCCTGGAGCAGCAACTGCCTCTTTCCTGTGTGTGTCTGTATGTGACTAAAACACCTCTGCTCTGCATGCAGGGGAGACCTGAAGAAGACAAGATGAGTTAGGGTGGCAATCATTACAGGGTGTTGCACACTTCTAAGCCACCTCAGTAAATAAGCAGCAGATTTATGCTTTAAAGTGAGAGCTTGCACGGGGCAGAGAAAGGGCATGAAATAATAAAGAAGCAAAACCCAGAAGCCACTAGTTCTTCTTAGGATCCAATCCCATTTCGCCCCTTGACCCTCGCTTTTAGCCATTTCCCCTATGTTTCTGAGGGGTAGGGTGTCCCACCTAGTAGCCCCTATAAAATGAGATTTTACATGGGAACAAAGGTGTAGGTCCTGTGCTTGCAAACACGCCAATATAAAATATTTTCTCAATCATCATAATTAACAGCGCAATAAACACTGTAATGTCTACGTGTAAAGAATAGCAGTCAGTTTGAAATGTTTTCCTATATAAAAAAGTGACTAGATTATGTAGTTCAATGTATACCAATGTGTTTTTGTTTGTTATCATTTCAGTTCTTCTCGTTGAGTGGAAAGAAGGGAAAAGATGAAGCATGTCTCTGTTTAAAATATTTTGTCTTCAAAACAAAGCACAAACAGCTGCCAGGGGTCTGCAACCTTTACCTTTCTTGCCGTCAGTCCAGCTAAAACTTGTTTAAAGTCATGACATTTTAAAAAAAGATAACTTTTTTTTTATATTTTTGATAAATATCAACTATAGGTGAATTTCTTGTCATTTGTAAAGAACCACCATTTTATTTTTTAAAAACGAGAAAACTTGTGTAAAAAGAGGATAGATACATTTTCTTCAAATGGGATGCTGATATTTGTGGAAAAGTATATAAAAAAGCGTAGTTTTTAACCTGATGACAAGGAAAGTAGATCTACAGAAATATTACTGGTACCTTTTTTGTCATGCTGTTGTGGAAATTGCAAAGGGTACATATTAACATTCCTTCTTAACAAGCATTTCAAATAATGCAACCATTTACATGAAACAAAAGAATTTTAATCATATACAGGTACATCTCAGGAAATCAGACTGTAAATTAAAAGTTAATTTATTTCAGTAGTTCTGGTCACAAAATGAGACTCATATTTAGATTAATGACACAACATTGGATTCAAACCGAATGACGTGGTGAACCACTTAACCTGAGCAAGCCGGTATGTCGCATTTGTTGTAAAACAGTAGCAACTAAACGCAGCAATGCAACATGGCACCAATGCAGCTTTCCCAGCTGGGGAAAAAAAACAAACAGGCCATCTCGGTCTTCCTGACAGTTGCCAATCACTGGAGCGTTTAATCTGACAAACTAAAGTAGCTACAGATTCGCATATGGCCTGCTGAGGCATCTGCTCCTATTTGAATGAGGTGCTTTTGTTGTTAGTTTGCACTTTTTGTTTATAAACCGGCAGTTTTGCCTGTTTTCCCTGTCTGAGCTTAATGATTAATATTTTTTGAAGGGTAATATTGTTTACAGAGATTTCATAATCCATTTTATTTATTGTTTTTGATTGTTTATTTATTTTGGATATTTGTCTTCTAGTGTTAAATGTTCTTTAGAAATTAAAGTTTATTGATCTTTAAGAGGGTGTAGCTACTTGCATTATTATGTCATTATCATTAAATTAGTTGAAAATGGTCTCCAAACAGCTGTATAATTGTTTATCACAATTAATTCTGGGACAATTTATTGGCCAGCAAAATTTGCCATCGTGACAGGCCTACCAGAGACAATAAAAAACATCATAACATCATAACTGTGCCAAGGAGAAAAATCACTCAGTATTCCAATGCCAATGGTCCAAAGTTTAATATAAATGTTTCATAAAATGTTCCAAATCAGGGTCTTAGCGACTGCAAGTAGAGTGTGGAGACACAATCTATGTTGCATGAGGTCCAGTGTGAAGTTTCCCCACTCAGTGAAGATTTCAGGAGCAATGTCATCTGCTGGTTTTAGTTCACAGTTAGCATAGTCATCCACCAGGAAATTTAAGAGCACTTCATGCTTGCCTCTGCTGACAAGCTTTATGGAGACACTGATTTCATTTTCCAACAGGACTTAGGACCTGCCCACACTGCCAAACGTGCTGCAAGTTGATTCAGTGACCATGGTGTTACCGTGCTTGATTGGTCAGCAACACCATCTGACTTAAACCCCATAGAGAAACTACAGTTTGGAGTATTGTCAAGAAGAGAATGGAGAACATCAGAATCAACAGTGCAGATGAGGTAATGGCGGTAACGCGGTTTAATACCTCAGCAGTGCCAAATACTCCATGACATACCTCACTGATGTAGTAATTCACGCAAGGAGGCCTGACCAAGTATTGAGCACATCCGTGTGAGCTAACATTTCTTACATAAAGTATTTTTTTCATTGGCGTAATGTGATATTCTAACTTTCTGAGAAACTGAATATTTGGTTTTCATTGGCTGTAAGCCAATTAAACCGAATTGCTGAAATCCATTAACTTTTTAATGATATTCAGATTTATTGAGATATATCTGTTTATGTATAATTCAACTAGTGGTGTATCAGCCTCTTTTAGTACCCAGAGCGTTGGGGGTCTGGGATAACCCAAATGGGAGTCAGCCATAACTGGCCCTGACCAACAAAACCAGTTTCAATGCACATGTGCTGCAAGAACTTACCCCCCACCTTCAGTTGCATAATCTTGATGTGATGCTGATAACAAATGATATCACAGCACTCTCACAATAAACTGAAAGTAACAGGTTGTTACTTCAACATACTTAAAGAAAACCAGAGGAGATGGTAAACCTGGATTTTTTATTTATTTTTTGCATGAGAGATCGTTATTTCTTCTTTAGAGGTGCATCAAATCTGATAAGCACAACCACAGGGGACTTTCTTTTTACAATAAACATCCTAAACCTAATCATTATCATCACTTATTTCCCCAAGTCTGACATCAGCAAAACAAAGGAATATATTCCAACCACCCAAATGCACCGCCATCACTGGCTATGACTCATGCAGGTAGCGATGAACCAGCCTGGTCACAATTAGACTTTTCCGCGCTGCTTCCACTTCCTTACCTTTGACTTGGCTCTCATACTCTGCGATGATTTCTTTATCCTTTTTGAACCTCGGCGTGGACATTTTCCCTCTTCTTGCGCTCGAAGCTCGCTGGAAAGTTCTTGTTAAAAGTGTTTGTCAACAACAGAGAGGAATATCCTACAGCAGCGGACGCATCCTGCCCGGGAGGAATGGACGGCAGAGCCAGAGAATCAAAAATGACTATGTGAAGAGATTGTACTCATGCAGTGAGGGTTAGAGAAAAAGAAACATGAGCCTTTACTACTGCAACGTTTCTCTGCTCTCTGAGATGGATACAGACAAGGGCCAATGCGCAATCCTGCTCCAAACCAATGAATCTCCGAAGCACGGCGCAACAGCAGCGCTGCAGAAAAACAACCAGAAAACAGTCGCGCAACTTTCAGGGGGTCTCCGTCAGAGAAGTAGCTCCAACAGTCCGATCAGGAAAATGCCTCGCAAGTCAACTTTAGTCGTAAGTGTGCGAGCTTTTCTGGTTTCCAGTCTGGGACACGCACACATTACTCCGCTCCACCCTATTGCTTTCTTTCCCTACGAAGGTTTGTCCAGCACCACCTCCTCCACCTCTACCTCCAACTCCAACTCCCAGCACGCTCCGAAGCAGACAGGGCAGGCCGAACTGCAGCAGCTGGAGGCAGGCAGGAACAGAGAGAAGGAGGGTGGGTGAAAGGGATCTGCTCACTCTCCAACTCCCAGCCAGTGGACACCAGTGGGACTGACACTCATGCTCCCAAATTAAATATATTTCTGGACAGATTGTGCAAAGTACTTTCATTTAAAAAATATATATATATTTGCAGAGTGCTTTAATTTCTACTACGATGATGTTAGTACATAAAGGACCAGGATCAAGGGAAACTTCATCAATAATGTTAATAGAAGACTGCTTTGACAATTAAAATAAAATGTACACACAGTCCCAGTGCTGAAGAACACAAAAAGCTCAAGAATAAAATACAGTCAGGAGCCCCAAATAGTGAAAAGTTTAGTTTTTCCTAGTTTTTTCCTTTCCCAACATTGACGCTACTGCGTCCTAAGCTAGAGCGCCATCTTCAGGCACAACAGGAACATTTTGTTAACCATTTACTTTGAGTTCATACACAGTTGACCTATATCTTTTTATGGGACAACTCTGAAGATATGATACTTTGGTAAGATGTAAAGTAGTCAGCGTACAGCTTGTATAACTGTGTAAATGTGGAAACTGTTCCCTCAAAATAACTCAACACACAGCCAATGTCTTAACTGCTGGCAACAAAAGAGTTAACCGAGTACCCTAAGTGGAAAAAGTCCAAATTGTGCCCAAAGTGTCAATACTTTGTGTGGCCACCATTATTTTTAACTGCTGTCTTAAGTCCCTTTGGCATGGAATTCACAAGTTTCACAGGTTGCCACTGGAGCCCTCTTCCACTCCTTCATGACAACATTGTGGAGCTGGTAGATGTTAGAGACCTTTTCCTCCTTCACCTTCCGTTTGAGGATGCCTCACAGATGCTCAATAGGGTTTAGGTTTGGAGATATGCTTGGTCAGTCCAGCATCTTTACCCTCAGTTTCTTTAGCAAGGTAGTTGTCGTCTTGGAGCTGTCTTTAGGGTCATGTTGGCATACTGTCCTGCAGTATGCCAACATGTTTCGGAAGAGAGGGGATCATGCTATGCAAACTTTTGGCAGGCTTTGTTGTGCATCATCTTTAGAAGAGGCTTCCTTCTGGAATGACAGCCATGCAGACCAATTTGATGCAGTGTGCGGCGTATGGTCTGAGCACTGACAGGTTGACCAACCACCTCTTCAACATTTACAAATATCTCAAGCTCAGTTAGTTTGGACGGAGAGCATTTGTGAACTATATTAGTCAAGCCTAATCCCATATTTATATTTGAATATGGGTTTGAACTTTGACTGGGCCATTCCAACGCATGAATATACAGGGGTTGGACAATGAAACTGAAACACCTGGATTTAGACCACATTTATTAGTATGGTGTAGGGCCTCCTTTTGCGGCCAATACAGCGTCAATTCGTCTTGGGAATGACATATACAAGTCCTGCACAGTGGTCAGAGGGATTTTAAGCCATTCTTCTTGC
>JAHUTJ010051976.1:0-11301 GCA_036250325.1 Characodon lateralis
TCGGTTTGAACATATCCAACTTTGGCTACTAGTTAACGGACAATAAAGTAGCAACTAACTGGGTTACAATATAAATATGATTTTTGGTTAAAGGTGAGAAGATGACTCTGTTATATTACCTACATATTAGATTTTCATGAAAACAGGTATTGGAGCATTTCCTGTTCCCAACAAGCCCTAAAGGAAACTGTTATTAATTTTATGGGTTCTGACAACAGAGTGAAAGGATGTAGACATGTGCTTGACACTTTCACCAGGTTGGCTGAGAGATCTAATCACACAATCAAAAAACTATTGGCTAAAGTAATACAAAAATGAAGTGGCTGGATGCGCTGCCCTTGGTGATGTTTTACATCAGATCATCACCCACTGAGCTCATGGGTTTAACTCCCCAGCTGCTGACAGGAAGAACTGTACCCTGACCTTTCACCTCCTCTCTTCAGTCAGGTTGTGCACCCAGTCAGGATTCACAGAGAGAGCAACTGACATGTTCAAAGATTTTAATCTGCTGTGAAGTTTTTGTCTCATAACACACAGGAGGATCTAACCAAAGAACCAACAAGAGAAACAAATGGAACTTTGGATGAGGACAAAACTAAGGTAAGCAGATTATATTCCAGGAAGGGAGAGACGTCCTCCGAAGGAAACCTCAGAGAAATCAGAAAGCACCTGAGGAAGAACATATGAATAGGTTCAATTGGATATCTTTGACTTAACATTTCATTTCCAGCTAACACATGAAAAATGTGCTTGTGAAACTAAATTAATTTATTCCAGTAACCATAACGTCAAAAGGTAAGATTATTCATCGTTTTGTATTTCAACTAACAAAATACAATTATGTGGAACCTGTTTCATAAATTTTTGAGTGGGCTGGGTTACTTCAACAGAGGGAACGTGATAAAGATTAAACAATAAAAATTCTATTTCTTGGGTTAAAGCTTGAAGGAGTATGTCCTGGTAAATTTGAAATAAGGACACAAAATCAAAAATCACAGGTGGGAAGGATTTCTAAGGTAAAACTGTGTGAATAATGAAAAAAAAAAATAATTTTTTTTACTTCTGTGAATGAGGGAGATTGTGGAATAAGTTGCATGAAGGGTTAAAGGAGTGTTTGACTATTTGATCAATTCGAATAACTTCATGAATAGAAATTATAACTTCCCATGTGCTTCTGGGTTATTTATTTATGGATGATGTTGTTTGCAACTTAGATTGTAAATTGGCTTGATACAAGGCCTTGAACTTTTACTTGCTGCTGAACAGAACTGATTTATGGGGAATAATTGCTTTAATAATTAATAATAATTGCTATTGACTGGACAGGAAAGATGTTCCCTGGTTNGGATTGTAAATTGACTTGATACAAGGCCTTGAACTTTTACTTGCTGCTGAACAGAACTGATTTATGGGGAATAATTGCTTTAATAATTAATAATAATTGCTATTGACTGGACAGGAAAGATGTTCCCTGGTTTCCCTCTCCATCCAGGACGCCCTGACACCGATTGGCCTACTTCGTCAGGGGGAACTTTTCAGAAAATGTGTTTTTGAATTTGATATGTCCGCTAGAATACAAACTGCTTCCTGTTAGAACCGATTCTAATCTTTTAAATGACACCACGGCAAAACAGGAGAGACAGCTGAAGGCTGTGTAAACAGGATGTTGAAATTATTTCTTGTCAAATTAGAATAGCTTTGGATATGATCCTAGCAAAAGAAGAAGGTTGTGTGTTTTTGGAGAGGCGTGTTGTTCTTTTATTCCCAATAAAAAATTACAGCACCTGATGGATCTCTAACGAAGGCCCTAAAAGGATTGTAATCACTATCCATTGAATTACAATCGCACTCAGGAATCGATGAACAATTCACAAAAATGTTTGAGATGTGGTTTGGAAAATGGGGAAACCTACTGGTGAATATATTCACTTCATTGACTGTTGTGGTGATCGCAGTCTATGTCTGCTGTTTTGCAACTTGTATTCGAGCTCTCATCCTCAGGTGTATAGATTGTGCAATTGGTTCCAGTGATATTAGAGATTTGAGATTACCAGAATATCAAATGGATGTGGTGCCAGAGCACACACTGATGTTGTCCACTGAATATTTAAGCACAAGTGATGATGTGGATCCCATGGAACCAAACCAAAGTGTTGGAGAAATTATGATACTGTGATAGGAGGAGGAGGACCAGACAACTGCAATAGATAATTGAACAGGGTCTACGATTCAGGGTCTACAATATACTGATACACATTGTGCTTGCTCATTTCCGATGTGCTTCTAGCTTTTTATTATTTTTGTTGTTTTACATTTTTCATCAGGGCATTATTTTCTATTTGCGATGTTTTAATCATTTAAATTTCAGACACACATCAGCATAGGTCTGTTCTATGGGAAACAGAGGGTGTGCACACACTGAGGGCTGCAAGCAGTTACCAGAGAGATGGCACTCCGTTTGGGGGACGGAGTTATGCGATGGACGGAAGGAACTGCCTCCCATATTCTAGCTTATGTCCATATGCACTAGACACATTGATTGATGTGAGGTGGGTTTTTCCCACCTCAACAGGGGGATTGTTATGGATGTATGATTCTGTGGCCTTTTCCAATTATCTCTTTGCTGCCTTAATTAAATATATCTGCCCTTGTTGCTTACCTGCCGCACCGCTCACTTCTACAGATTAGACAACATAACTGTTGATATCACATAAGATGCAACACATAGTCAAAAATAAACTGATACAAGAGGATGACACCCTTTAGGCTCTCATCCTTAGGGGAATAACTATAACCATGGACTCAGGGGGACTGAGAGTGACAACCGCCTGTCAGATGCAAATAGTTAAGGGGTCGGGCCCCTCAAATCAAGGATGTAAGAAAGAGGGGCCGTGATCAGGATCACTGGATTGACAGAGGACAACCCATAAGTGAAAAGGGGTGGCCGCCGTCTAACCCGATATCCTTTACAGTGATTTCTGTGACTTAACAAATAATGTTGATATTAAAGGAATCCGAATATTTGATTTATTGGTATGAATGCTGTACCGACAATCAGATAAGTTAATGACAGATTGACTAAATGAAATTAGTAAAGCACATGTCATGAATGAAAGTATTAATAGGACCTCACAGGTTATTTTTAGTTATGTGTTCACCTCTCCATAGGTTGATTTTTAGGACATGTTAAGTAATAAATGGAGGCTGCTTTAAAGTAAAAAGTTTTCTAATTGTGCTAAACAGGTACATTGCTTTTGATAATGATGAAATATTTTTGACTAAGATCCATATGATTAAGCCACTATGTGGCCTGTTTTAATGATAGTAATAGTAGTTGATAATTACCTACAATTGGGCATAATCTGCCCGGTATGAAGATATGATTTTGTATTCCATTTTAAGACTAACCTTTTCAGGTAGCTGAACCTACCAAAGGACGCTTAGGGATGTCGCTCAGGGGGCAGAGAAGATGGACAAAGACAATCAACTCTTAGGGTCTACATTAACTGATTCACATGATGTTAGACAGAATTTTCTGCTGTGCTTCAGGCTGTTGTCCTTTCTCTCTCTTTTCTCTAAATCATACACATACAGGTTTGATGGGGTTAGGCTTGTCGCCACTAGGTGTATCAACTGTTGCTTAGACACTACCAGGGGTCTACCGGAGAGATGGCGTTCCTTTTTGGGGGGTAGGAACCATGTGACAGCTGGAAGGAGATTCCCTGTTCATATATAGGTTTAACACACACATACAGGGTTGAATGATTGTTTCGGGGGGTGGGTAGCCAGTTACAGGTAGTCCACTACCCAGTCCCTAGGGGGTTAACTGATCTAAATTAGTGAGGTGCCTTTAAATGACACCTCATCAGGGGGGTTGTTAGGAATAACCTTTATTACTAGGCTCATAGCTGTTTTTCCCATTTATACTATAGTGAAATAAAATATAAGTTCTAATGTTTCCCTTTTGTTACAATAGGATAAGAATGCTCATAGACATACAGTACAAGGATAAATGGCCCAAGGTTGTCATAAATGACCTGAAGTTGGGGCACTGGGTTTGATAGTGGAGCAGCCGGTATAAATGGGTTGATTAGAAAGCTACAGCACACTTAGATTAAGCATGGACACCCGCTACTACACAATCTAACAGATAGACACCACAATGGTGACACATAGTCTACTGATAATCACTGAGGGAGGGCACATCCATTGCATTGGAGTGCCAGATATAAAACTATATGTGACCTTCTATTGGGTCTCTTCGTCATCCTCTAACAGACTGCGACGGTCCGAGATGGAAGCGTCACCGCTGATCTCTGTAATCATTCCTGTGCCTTAATTTAGATTAAAAGAGCTAGAAGTTCGAAACAGTTTGAGAGCCGTTCCTTTAAGATTCTTTAGATAGAAGTGGTGACTGTTTCCGGGGTCCAAGTACCGGTGGAGCTCTGAGGCGTTTGACTGCCAACAGGGTGCGGTAACTCGGACACACTGTAGGACAGATTAAAGGATAGAGAGCAGACAGGCGTTTGAAGTAAAAAAAAAAAAAAAAAATCTGAATGGTTCTTTGAGGAATTCCAGGTGAGAAACTTGGAGATTTCTCACCAATGCTAATCTCAAATTCCAATATGGCTGCCTTGCACACACTGTTTAAAAGTGATCGCTGCAATAAAAAATATTTATTGCAGAGCTCTCGCTGGGCATACAGACTTTCCGCTCCCTCCGAAGATTTTCGATTGGGTTATGGTCTGGAGACTGGCTAGGCCACTCCAGGACCTTGAGATGATTCTTACTGAGCCACTTCTTAGTTACCCTGCCTGTGTGCTTTGGGTCGTTGTCATGCTGGAAGACCCAGCGATGACCCATCTTCAATGCCCTTACTGAGGGAAGGAGGTTGTTGGCTAAGATCTCCACATACATGGCCCCATCTATTCTCCCCTCAATATGATGCAGTCGTCCTGTCCCCTTTGCAGAAAAACAAAGAATGATATTTCCACCTCCATGCTGGTAGGGATGGTTCTTGGGGTTGTTCACATCTTTCTTCTTCCTCCAAATCACAGTGAATGAAGTTTAGACCAAAAAGCTCTATTTTATCTCAGACTACATGACCTTCTCCCATTCTTCCTAAGGATTATGCAGATGGTAGTTGGCAAACTTCAGACGGGCCTGGACATGTGCTGTTTTTCTGACATGTTCTGGCTTGAGCAGGAGGATCTTGTGTGCGCTGAAGGATTTTAATCCATGGTGGCATAGTGTGTTACTAATGGTCTTCTTTGAGACAGTGGTACCAGCTCTCTTCATGTCATTGACTAGGTCCTGCCTTGTAGTTCTGGGCTGATCCCTCACCTTCCTCATGATCATTGAAGCCCACAAGGTGAGATGTTGCATGGAGCCCCAAACCGAGGGAGATTGACCGTCAACTTGAACTTCTTCCATTTTCTTATAATTGCGCCAACAGTTGTTGCCTTTTCAGCAAGCTGCTTGGATATTTCTCTGTAGCCCATCCCAGCCTTGTGCAGTTCTGCTGTTTTATCTGAGATGTCCTTACACAGCTCTCTGGTCTTGGCCATTTTGGAGAGGTTGGAGTTTGTTTGATTGAGTGTGTGGATAGGTGTCTTTTATACACATAACGAGTTCAAACAGGTGCAGTTAATATAGGTAATGAGTGGACAACATGAGGGCTTCTGAAACAGCAACTAACAGGCCTGTGGGTGTTGGGACTCTTACTGGTTGTTAGGTGATCAATACCCCATGTCATGCACTAAAATGCAAATTAATTACTTAAAAATCACACAATGTGATTTTCTGGATTTTTGTTTTAGATTCCGTCACTCACAGTTGAAGAGTACCTATGATTAAAATTAAAGACTTCAACATGCTTTCAAACTGGGAAAACTTGCAAAATCAGCAGTGTATCAAATACTTGTTCTCCCCACTGTATTTTATAGAGAAACTGTTCTGGCCAATTGCTAATTTTTTTATTTAAAACAGAGGAACTAGAGTGCAAAAGGGGGAAAAAAGACTCTTGTTATAATTTTCAAATGGCAGCATTTAGCTATTCTTTAGCTTCTTGTATACCTCAAGAGACATGACCTTTGTGAATCCCTGGTGCATAGTGCAAAATTTGGATTTAGTAGCTGCTGAGGTCTGAGTAAGTGAAATTGGGCAAATCCCCCATTCGTAGAGATTCCAGAGCATTTAGCTTGAAAATCTTCAGTTGGCAGATTATATGGGTCTTTCCAATCAAAGTTTAAATCTCTTCTTGATGTGCTGATTTCTAGGGATGGGTACCCCCGGCTGCGGGTCTTTCTGGAGCTTGCATGTTCTCCCCGTGCATGCATGGGTTCTCACTGGGTACTCCAGCTTCCTCCCACAGTCCAAAAACATGACTGTTAGGTTAACTGGTCTCTCTAAATTGCCCTTAGGTGTGAATGAGTGTGTGCCTGGTTGTTTGTGCTGTATGTCTCTATGCTGCCCTGCGATGGACTGGCGACCTGTCCAGGGTGTGCCCCGCTTCTCGCCCGTAGACTGCTGGAGATAGGCACCAGCTCTCCCGTGACCCACTATGGAATAACCGGTATAGAAGATGAATGAATAAAAAAATTTATGATTTTATTATTAAACGAATCAACGTTTATTACCACATAAATACACACAAAAGTACAGAAAACTGGTACTGTTGAGTACCAATACCGATTCCCAGGTACATGGCATCAGTACCGTATCGGTTGAAATGTGAAAGGTACCCACTGATATCTCACATTGTCTTCTAAATGTTGAACTTTTTCAGAAAGTTCTTTAGAAGTATCTCATAGCTCCTTGTGGTTCTGTATGTATACCCATGCTTCAGACTGCTTTATGAGCTCTATTGACAATGGGAGTGTCTCACCTGCTTGAATTTACTGCTCAATTCACAAATCAACGAAATGTGCATTTCCTGTTTTAGTTCAGCATTTCAATGTCTTACCGACAAGTTCAGGGTAATATGTTTACTTTTTCATGTAATATTTATCTGTCTCCCGCAAGTTCAAATAATAAAGTTGAATGTCTGCTGACTTCAGAGGCCTGCTCCTCTTCTTTGCTTGAGGCTACTGGCTCCAGGCTACATTTGTTCTTTTCACCCCTTCACATCTTGCTTAAAAACAAGATAGAAGATACCAACATCTTTAATAAATAACGACCGTATCATTTATTTTTTAAATATAGTGGAGATTTACTAATAAAAATATTTTCTAAAAAAACTCTAAATCTTAATATCCTAACGGGATCAGAAACTTAACTTATTTTTTTGTCTAATTGTGTCCTCAGGAGAACTCATTCTTTCACTCTTCAACCCTTTTCAGGTATGGTTTTACCTTTAACGCTGTAAGGAAATGTATTTTTACTGTTGGTTGACTTTAGCATTTGGGTTTCTCAAATCAAAGGTATGTTTTAAACTATCTGTCATTAGTTCAATTTGTTTATATAGTGCAAATTCACAAAAAATGTTGTCCCTTCTCTTGTTGATATATTTAGAAATATACCGACATTCCAGTCAAATTATACAGACAGACTTTAAGTCAACATACAAATATTCCAACATGATCCTAGTTTTAAAACAATACAATCAGTTATTATCATTGTCATGAACGTTTCACTATAAAATAACAGATTTCAAAAAACAGATGGGCAATTCTTTTCAGTTTGATACATTTTTTGAAGTTTGATTTTCTATAACATGTCAAGACTTATCTGTTGTTCATTTGGGCTGATGAGAGAAAGAGAGAGAGAGACTAGAACCAGATACCAGGAAGGCTGAATGGAGTCCAGCATGCAAGCATGTACATTCTCCAGGATAGACACAGAGGCCAATTACTAATGTAAGATACTAAAAAATATGTTTTAAACCATGTTATGATTTTTTTATTTTATCTGCCATTAACAGTTATTTGCCTAAAACTAATAAAAAAAAAAAAACACAACCATTTATCGAAGGAAGGCCAGATTAATATATTTTACGTCAAAATTTTATTTAAACCAGATATTGGAATTTGGCACAAAATGTTTATTTGTGTATTTTGAGTAAAAAGTATTGAAGTCCTATTTTTTGTGCTACAGAAATAGAATAAACATTTTGTAAATGTAAAGTGATTTAAAGAATCAATTTTTTTTCTATTTTTTAGAATCTATTACAGGACTGAACTGAACATATGCCAATCAAAACTTTTGTATATTATTAAATTATTGACAAAACAAACCAAAGAAATTCTGTAAAATCATTGGTCAATAAACATAAATGTTAAATTTAAATTCATTGCAGGACAGTTTTGTGACATTATGTTTTAAAATTAGCAAAGCTATAATATACAGATCACAAACTCTTACCACAAACTATTTTTACATTATTACATTCAGGCTTAAATGAATTGCGACAGTTTATAACAAACTCCGAACTTGTCAAACAAACACTCTGAAAAAAGAGAACATGGTGAGTCTCCGAAAAATATTAAAAGTTCAAGGGAGACAAACCTTTAATAACTTGTTTGACAGACAAGTTTGTCTTTTTTATTGTTATTGACCAATTTCTAAACCACAACCATAGTGAGTTACTGTGTGCGCACCAACGGCACGATGTCAAAGGGCGCGCCACTATGGACACTGCTCTGCCCTCCTGTGCAGTGGACTGTAATCCAGTAATTAAAGGCGAAGCAGGAGGTAGTCTTTGCCTCACTGGGTCCGTCTAGATCACAAACATAAAGCATCTGCTTGAAGAACTTCAAACTCAGTCTTCTGCACACACAATTACTTATTCAGAGACGCCCTGCGCAAATTAACAGAGAGGAGAAATAATCTCATCAGGGCAGAGGCTGCAAAGACAAACCTGCTGCTGTGAATAAAGATGAGAAAGATTAAGAAACTGTAACAGTCCAGAAAAGCAGGAGCAGAATGGCACGGAAGGAAAAGAATCAGCAACTGAATTATTAATGATGATGCAGCGCAACAACCCCTCAATGTTTTAGGCGCCAGAGATTTTGTTCTATTTTCCTCTAGTTCTGCTAGCACACACAATTTCCTCATTTAAACCTCTTGTGCACCATTGAGGGCGCCATCTTTGACGATCACGTGTGACACGCCCACTTATTGTAGTTAAAAAAAATTTTCTTGTACAAGCAATTTGGTGCCTCCTATTTGGAATCTTTGAAGATCAGGGCCAAAGTGTACTAAATCATAGGAAAATATATTTATTTTTTTACAAGAATATGTCAAATTAACTGTTTCAAATATTCTATTTCTGAAGCAAAAGCTCTGATTTGTTGTTAGATGTGTTGGAGTGGCAGATCATCCTTTAGATCCAGACATTGTGTATGCACAGATTGCAAACTAAAGTAAGATTGTCACATCGTCCCCCCCATATGTGTTTGTCATGTTTTTATAAATTCAGATTTTAAAAAAAGGCAAACATTTGATATTTGGGGTACAAAAGTGTCGGTTCTGTTTCAGCAACTTGGTTCTGTTTTTAAATCATTGCAAATGCATGTTTCTTTCTGGGCCCTGTACCATTTAAAGTATCATAAATTGCATTTATTCAGACTGAAACATACAATTCTGTGCAAAAGTATTCACCTCCTATGGCAGTTTTCATGTTTTGTTGTCTCATCTGAATCTGAAATTAAAATGGATTATTGGAGAGCTTGCATCATTTGATTTACAGAACATGCCTACAACATTTTAGGACAAACAGAGAGGACAAAATAACAGTAAACTTCAGCGTGCATAATTGTTCACCCCGTTAAAGTCACTTTGGATATGTATCGATGAGCTTTCCAGATCTGGCCACTGGCATTTTTGTCCAAGGCAAAATTAAATTAAATTCAGTTTATTTATATAACGCCAATTCACAACACCTGTCGTCTCATGGCACTTCACAAAGTCAGGTACATACATTCCAATTAATCCTAACCATTGAACAGTGCAGTCAGATTCAGTTATTTATTCAAATTGGATAAAAAGTTTTTCTATCTAAGGAAACCCAGCNTGTCGTCTCAAGGCACTTCACAAAGTCAGGTACATACATTCCAATTAATCCTAACCATTGAACAGTGCAGTCAGATTCAGTTATTTATTCAAATTGGATAAAAAGTTTTTCTATCTAAGGAAACCCATGCTCCAGCTCCTACATACTGGATGGTTTGTGCTTGTAAACAGTGATATTCAAGTCTAACCACAGATTCTCAATTCGATTTTGGTCAGGACTTTGACTAGGCCAATCGAGCATATTTAAATGTTTTCCCTTGGACCACTCAAGTGTTGCCTTAGCAGTATGCTCTGAGTTAATGTCCTGGAGGGTGAATCCCCGTCCCAGTCTCAAATCACAGGCGGACTGTGTGGAAGAGCCTTACTGCTGAGCAAAAGCAATTAACACAAAAATCAGAGTTCTCTCTCCTCCCATTCTTCACGGGGGAACCTTTATTTCTCACAGTGGACAAAACATCTTGATCAAAATTACCAAAAGTTCCCTACCTTCAGCTTTTACAGGGTGTATTTATACAAAAGTCATAGCATTGGTGTGTATGTGAAACTCTTGACCAATCCGATTTACCATCTTCATTTACGCACATGTTCTGGCACACAGAACATTGGACTCTTAGCAGTAGTTACGGGAATACAGGAACAGGATCACAGCTGCAGGACATCCAAACTGACCTGCAGTTGTACAATGACACTCGTATTACTCTAATCGCTCCCTTCATTCCAAGGCTGGATCAGACAGTTGTTTCCCTTTTCGGCCAAACAAGGTTCAACACGGGCCTCTTTCCAGGGACATGCTGCCTCAGGACACGAACACACTTCAATTGCCTCGACTCGGACAATGACAAATGATGTTCTTCGGGTGATGGGGTGTTGGGTTTTCACCAGACTTAGTTTTCCGACCGGAGCATCTTCCTCCATACATTTCGGGAGTCGCCCACGTGACTTTTGGCAAACTCAAAATGTGCCTTTTTGTTTTAACACTAAGTAAATCAGAATCAGAATCAGCTTTATTGCCAAGTTCGTACATACAAACAAGGAATTTGACTCCGGTACACTTTGCTCTTTTGTTTTCTTTTTGCATTACAGAATATACATATTTACAATGTACAATATACACATATATAATAAAAAGGTGCATTTGCAACAGCTGTATGCTGTTGTTTTGTACTCTGTTGAATGTTCAACAGAGAAACAGCCTGGGGGAAGAAACTGTCTCTGTGGCGGCTGGTTTTAGTGAACAGTGCTCTGTAGCGGCGGCCTGAAGGGTAAACAGGAGGCTTCAGGTTTCCCGTC
>JAHUTJ010051977.1:0-11299 GCA_036250325.1 Characodon lateralis
TTTGACTTTGAGTTGACTTATTTTTGTTAATAAATTCTTGTATTTTAAGAAATTGCGTGAATTCATTCCATGTGTGTGCAGAGTTTATGCTGTTCAATAATGTCAGAGCTCGTCTCACACCTTTCTATTTTGTCCTAATACCAGCGCCTTACTGGGCTGGTATTCACAGGACAACCCTTAACAGACCGAAATATTATTTGATAAAATATTAAAATATTAATATTAAATATTAAATAATATTCTCAGATTCATAATCCCAACAACAGGCAGTCCGAAACTACCATTTTACCTGTAATCTCCAAAGTTTATGAAATGGTTGTAGTGGAGCAGCTAATTAAACGCTTAATGCTCTCCTACATGTTCTGCATTTTGGTTTTAGAAGGAAACGGCATCCACCTACTTCCTAGAGGTAGTAAAGTCTGGACCAAGGAGGGGTAGTGGAAGCAGTCTTCTTAGACATACAAAGGGCTTTTGACACTGTTAATTATCATACCCTGTTACGTAAATTGGTAAACTACAAACTACACTGCCTGGCCAAAAAATAAATCACCACCTGGATTTAATGAAGCAAATAGGTGCGAGCCTCCAATTGGATAATTACTGCCTGGGCAATTATCTTTCAGCTGGCAACAAGTTATCTAACCCCAACTGGTGCAATGAGTTGCTTCTCATTTCTTAAACAACCATGTCGAAAGACACATCTTGTATTCGGGGAAAAGCTGTCAGTCTGTTTCAGAAAGGTCAAATCATTAGCATGCATCAAGCAGGGAAAACATCTAAGGAGGTTGCAGAAACTACCAAAATTGGGGTAAGAACTGTCCAACGCGTTATTAAAAACTGGAAAGATAGTGGGGACCCATCATCTTCGAGGAAGAAATGTGGCGGAAAAAAATCCTGAATGATCGTGATTGGCTATCACTTAAATGTTTGGTGAAATTAAACGAAGGAAAACAACAGTAGAACTCCGGGCTATGTTTAATAGTGAAAGTAAGAGCATTTCCTCACGTACAATTGGGACTGATCAGCTGTGTAGTCTTAAGGAAAATTAGGCTAACCAGAAAAAAAGGCTTCAATTTGCTAGGTAGCATAAAGATTGTACTCTGGAGCAATGGAAGAAGGTCATATGGTCTGATGAGTCCAGATTTACCCTGTTCCAGAGTGATAGGTGCATCAGGGTAAGAAGAGATGCAGGTGAAGTGATGCACCCATCTTGCCTAGTACCTACTGTACAAGCCTGTGGGGGCAGTGCTATGATCTGGGGTTGCTGCAGTTGGTCAGGTCTGGGTTCAGCAACAGTATGTGTTCAAAGAATGAGGTCAGCTGACTACCTGAATATACTGAATGACCAGGTTATTCCATCAATGGATCTTTTCTTCCCTGATGGCACGGGTATATTCCAAGATGACAATGCCAGGATTCGTCGGGATCGAATTGTGAAAGAGTGGTTCAGGGAGCATGAGACATCATTCTCACACATGGATTGGCCACCACAGAGTCCAGACCTTAACCCCATTAAGAATCTTTGGAATGTGCTGGAGAAGGCTTTGTGCAGCGGTCAGACTCTACCTTCATCAATGCAAGATCTTGTTGAAAAATTAATGCAACACTGGCTGGAAATGAATCTTGTGACATTGCAGAAGCTTTTTGAAACAATGGCACAGCGAATGCTAAAATGCTAATGGTAACAAAATATTAGAGTGTGTGACCTTTTTTTTTTTGGTATATTTGGTATATTTGGAGTGTCAACCAGCAGATTTTACCTTGATCATATTTCTTTGGCATCCATCAAGAAGCTTCTGGCACAACTTTGGCTGGACATTTGACCACTTCTCTTGGCAAAATTGGTAGAACTGTCGTGTTGTGTGGGTTAGGCAAATTACCAAAGTGCAGACAGGATCGTGGGATGAGCATGATGCTGATTTAATAATAAAGAAAGAAAACTTACAAAAACACCAGGAGAACATGAAGCACAGACAGAGCCACAGGCAGAACAACGAGAAATGAAACGAGCATTGCAATAGAAGGATGCAGCAGAAAACAATGAGAACCAGAGAGCTTATACACTAAGGATGATGTGGAGCAGCTGAGGCAGAAGGTTAAGAGGGAAGCTATGGAAGGGAGACTAGTTAACACGAATAAAGCTGAACTGAGAGACAAGGAAACACTAAACCCAGGAGACAAGACAAATACTGGTCTAGAAATAAATAACTATTAAGTCATGTACTAACTGACACTAAAGAACACTGATAAATTAACAGAACATGGCAAAAATAAGGAACATAATAACCAACAGGGAATGATGAAAACAAACACAAATTAGAACCGAAATCTAATACCTAAGGATCATAACAAGTGTTCACTGAAAATGATTTCCTGAACAGAAACCGGTGTCCACATTTCCCCAATTTAGCTAATGATCTGGGGTGGTGAGAAACGTTTATTCTTCTTGTTTAATATCCCATGCTCTTTGCACTCTATGCATCAGTACCACTGGCAGAGTGTCACTATGGATCTTTGGGAGCTTGTGATGGAGCAAAGAGGGAGACCCAGATCCTGTTGGTTGAACTATTTACCATGATTGTTTCTCCTTTCTTAGTCTGTGCCTTACCAGCAGCCTCCACTTTGAGAGCCTCTACCTCACCTCAAGCATTCACAGGCAGTGTCATGTTTCCAAGCCTCATCTTTAGAGCCAAAACTGTCCAAGGCCGCAGACAAAGCCACCACCTACAGACTTTCTCAAGAGGGCCTTGCCGTGGCCTCACCATGATCATCATCCTCTCCTGTGCTGTCATCATCTCTGTTTTCAACACCAGAGTCAACATTTCCTCCAAATTTTCAGACTTGAACTCAAGGCACCCTTGAAAACACTTGACAACATCTTCCTTATTATTACCATCTTTAGAATCTCCTCATCTCCTGCACTGTCAGCATCCTCTCTATCACCTAAAGCCCAGGCTCTTCCTCAGTCTCTAGAGACCTGATCTGGTCTCAAGTCTTCAACACACTGGACTCTCCACAATTTCTCATTGCCCTGGGTTTTTCACAAGTTTACTGTAGCTCAACTAAGAGGTACAGCGGTCCTGATATACACCTGTTTCATATTCTGTTCTTGTTTTTCATTTGGGGGTGGAAGACAACTTACCTCTTGTACTTTCTGAAGGGGTCAAGGATGACCCAGCTCTTCAGAGTTAAGGACAACCTATTTCTTTAGCTCCCAGAGAGAAGGACCATTAATGTCCTTAGACTCCTGTGTTTCCAGAGGGGTTAAGAACTACCCTTCTCCTTAATTTCCTGTCTCCACAAAGGCGCTCAAGGTCAACCTCCTAGCTCCAGTGACTACTTCTATGTTCTGTAAACTGTGTGACTGTGTGACCCTGGCCTCTGTTTCTTCCAACTGAGCCACTACTGTAAAGACTACATTCTTATGGTACTTCTGGTCACTTTTGTGTCTAGCAAGGTTTGGTTTAGTTATTGTTTAACTTGTCTGTGTGTTCTCCTGGTTTTACTAGGGCTCTGAACCTTCATAGTTTCACAGCTACATTCTGTTCATAATCACTCAGCTGTTTTCTAAGCACCGTTCCTACATAAGCCCCATATTTTCATCCACTCACTGTCAGATTCTCCTGTTTGCTCCTGGTTATGCGTACTAGCATGACATGTTTCACTGTGTTACTTTTTTGGATCCCTCACTTTTTTGTATGTTTGGATTTTGTCCCCTTTTGTTAAATCTCCCACTGCACTTTATACTCTGCCTCTCAGTTATTATCGTTCTCCACTTCTATTGTATTCACAGTATTTCTATTGTATTCACAGTACACTAAAAGCCCCCAAATGTTTAGGTCATTCAGGCCTATGATGATTGTGTTCAAACTTCTGATCATTACTTTAATTTTGAGATTTCTTTTTACATCCCTAATATGTTCACAACTGTTTGGAAGCCTCCAGTGTTTTGTTTGATGGGTGTAGCTGTCTGAGACATAGACTGAGACACTATATACGCACACAGGGTGGGGTCTTGTTAATCAAAAGGGGCCTTGCCCTAAAGTAAAGTTCGAATGCCAAGGAAAATCCAAACAGTATAGTGTATGTTGGATGACGAAATATCTAAACTGTGTTGGTTTCCTGTTTTGCTAAAATCACTTACAGTTTTCGTTTGTCTTTGTCCCATTTAAATTCAAAGTTTTTATTTTTTATCTGTGTGTGCTGTTGCTGATGCAACCACACATGCATACTGCTGGCATTGTTTAAATACATGCCCAATGTATCTTGCAGAACTGACACCTCACAGTTTTAGCTGTGTTTTGTCTGCACTAGAGGGATGAGGTTATAATTCTAACAGCCAAAACCTGCCAGCAGTTAAAGCAGACCATGCTTGACTAACTCAGAGAACACATCCCTGAGTGGAAGGGGGTCAGATGAGTGATTACCAAAAATGACAAAACTGATGGTGTGCAAAACATTTGGGAAGGCAAATGCTGTGTATAGTTTAAATAAGACCTTCCCCTGGGCTTTCATGTGTAGTCTGGAAGACTGTATTCACATAAAACAGTGGAAGGCGATAAACCACAATGGAAATGATGACTGCTTGGCCCAACTAGCCTCACTGCTTCTGAAAAGCTGAGCTCGGCTCTGCTCCTGTAGGATTTCATGTACACTTGCATGTTTTAAAGTGATGTGTGTTACTTTTTGGAGTAATTGAACTAATATAAACACTGGTATTTAAAATTATGTTTTACAATTATACATTTTATATGAACAATTCAATAGAAAATAAAATCTTCCACATTTCGCTCTTGAACTATTTGTTTTTAGTTTGTATTAGAAGCATTATAGAAATCAGTGAGTGCAGCACTAAATACTAATTTGAATGCTCGTTTTTTATATTCGTTTTGCTATCTGTTAGAAAACTTTATTCAACTGAGATATAATCAACCCTCCTTAGAGCAAGATTGCACCTGTGCATGTTATTATATTGCTTGTGTGCATCAACCACTACTTTCGCTTAAAACAATCGCAAAGCTGGGAGAATTATGAGTCCATTCCTGACAGTTTGCCCCAACATGTGTGCACCTGCAATACGGCCTACATCATCTCCATCATTCCAGTCGACAACACATAGAAAAAGTTTAAAAAAATAAAGTCCCATTCCCCGGCAGTCCGAAAGAGAGAGGTTTGGGGTCTCCTAAACCGTTAAATGGGATCCACACAGAAAACTGCATGCTCATTATACAAGTGGTGTATACTGCATGGACACCAATCAGATGGAAAACATTCAAACTGGAATATGAACATAAGGGTACCAGCAGAAGTTCCAAAAACAGTCATTGCCATTGCTTTATTTGTCATCCATAAGAGTATGCATCATGGCTTGGGGGTCATCAGAGTCAAATTCTGTCTCAAACACGTAGGGCTGATCCCCTCACGAATCAAATGTAACTCAGATACTTCGGAATCTATGACAGAGGTCATTCTTCCACCATATTTATGCCAGCTAAATTATTTACTGTTGTACCTCTTGTGATGTCATCAACTAAAACACACACACAAGTAGGAATTAGGATTTTGTTCATCTTTAGACCTTTTAAAAACCTGCTGTGGGAATCTACATTCTTTACCCAGCTGTGTTTTCACTATCAGTGCACATTTGTGAGTGGATATAAATACAGTAGTAATTGGTATCTTTAAACCCAGCCGATCTGCAGCAGCAGTTAGAAGGTCGTTGTTATGCAGTGACGCTCTACAGCAGCAGTCGGCTGGGTCAGCTTTTTGGCCGACTGCTGTAAGTCTTCTGGCTCTCTGATTGGCTGAGCAGCGCGACGTGTACATCAGTCAGCAACAGGTAGCGCACATGTGGCAGTTATCTCCGCAGCGCAGTGACGCTCCGCAGTGTTCTCCGCTGTTTTACTGAATATTTGCTGCTTGTTTCTGAACGGAGTCCTTTTCAACAGACGCGTAGCGGTAAGTCTTCTCAGTCCACTCTGCGCTTTGTGATCGATCCACTTCCACGACCGTTTGGTTGCTTACGGACTTTCTGTGAACTGATGGCTGAAGTAGGCTCCATGTCGCTGGCAGCTCTGCCGTTAGGTGATTACAACTGAGGTTAGGCAAATAAGAAGCTACACAGTGATGGACAGATACCCAGGGGTTGCACTGGGCAACGTTTTTATTGTACTACCCAATCTATGTAAAACACAAACTCCCGTCCAATACTCCACCAGGCCCTCAGCAGAAGTTACCTTTTCAAAGCTTTTCTGAGCTCTGGACAAAAATAATCAGACTGGATTGGCTTCATTTCCTCTTTGTCTGGGAGGTAAATAGTGAATTTTGGTGTCTGGTAAATTTTGTTTAGCTGTTTTTGAATAATTTGTTGAAGTTAAAGAGAAAAGTGACTGAATAATATCCAACAGTAATACAGTAATTGATATATTTTCAATGTGTGGCAATGTGTTATCATAACTCAGAAGAAATGCACCATGTTACATTATATGTTAAAAAAGATCATTTCTTTTTATTGCTTTCAGTTTTGAGGGGGCAAACTTGATGTCTCATAAGCAACAATGTAAAAAAGGTTAATATTTTCTGATCTATTTGACAAAAGTTATGTTTTGCTTGACTGAAGTGGTTTTAAATACAAATCCATTTAAATAACCATGAATGTTTTCCTCAGTATGTGTAAAATTAGGCTCTGTCGGGCACCCAGGTCAACAGGGGTCCTCAGTAGCCACAAACGTTTTGTACCTCAGTGTTGGCTGCTCCCTCTGGTTTTGTGAGCACAACCTTGAAACTGACATTATCTCAGAAGCGACGGGATAAAAGGTGCAACATCATGAGGTTTTCACACCGTCAGATCAGATACAGGAGCATGCAGAGCTGTTTTAAACTACAAATGGGTAAACCAATTTGGGGTTCAATTAATCCGTCAGTCAGTTAGTAGCAACTTTCATATAATTCTGGGGAACACATATTAAAAGTTTTTTTAAAAGGGCCTCAAATAGGATCCACTAATAAACTGGAAAAGAAAAAGAATTCTAAAAAATTACAATTATATTGTAATTAAATCTAATACCAATGAAAGAAACGAGTGAAATTGCATTGAAAATGAATAGAATGGATTAATAATTAAAAACATATAAAAATTGGGTAAAGAAACCAGATAAGATAAACTTATCTTGAAAGATAACTTTAGGAAAAAAGAGAAAGAAATAAATGCTTTTCCTGAAATAATGTTACAAGGAATATGAACACTATACAACATAGAAG
Organism: Characodon lateralis; assembly: GCA_036250325.1. NCBI lineage: Eukaryota > Metazoa > Chordata > Actinopteri > Cyprinodontiformes > Goodeidae > Characodon > Characodon lateralis. The sequence goes on from JAHUTJ010051977.1 coordinate 7,261, forward strand.
GAAAAGTTATAAATGAGGTGAAAACATATATGTATTGGCAGCACTGTACATTTTTAGGTTTTTATTGTCGACTCTTATTGCTGATGGGAGAAAGGATCTTCTGAAGCGTTCCTTCCTGCTCTGTAGCAGCCTGCTGCTGAAGGAGCTGCTCAGAGCACCTGCAGAGGGGGTGAGAGGGGCTGCTCATAATGGATGTTAGTTTAGTCAACATTCTCCTTCCCCCTGTGCATAGACTGCATAAACTGTAAATGCATTAGCAAACACTGTTAAAATATTAAAACTTGAACATTTATAATGATTCTGAAACTCAAAATTACTGTTAAAATGTGCCTAAGAATAAAATATTTCTTTTTAAAATCTTTAAAATCACTGAATTAAAAAGAAGTTCAGTGCCCCATCAGCCATCCCCAGGTCTTCAGGGACCTGATCCCGTAGGCAAGGACCAAATTAATGTGTTTCCTAATGTTTCTGTCTGTGCATCCAGGATTGTTTAAGTTGGGAGACTCGTTATTGGAGACTGAGAGGTCAGAGGAAGCAGCAGAATGAAGTCCAAAGGGAAGGCTGTGAGACCCTCCAGGAGGCCCTGGTCTGACCCGGAGCCAGAGAATGAACCGGACACAGAGCCTGGCTCTGAGCAGGAAGGTTCAGAGGCCTCGGTCCAGATCGGTGGCTCCTGGAGAGGATCTCTGAGGAGTGGGGACGGGAGGCGCCGACAGGGAGGAGGAGCGGGGGGAGGAGGTGGGCGGCGGCGCAGGATGCATGGCTCCAGCACCAAGGAGCGCAGTATCCGGAGGCTGGAGAGCAACGAGCGGGAACGCCAGCGCATGCACAAACTTAACAATGCCTTTCAGGCGCTGCGCGAAGCCATCCCACACGTGAAGATGGACAAGAAGCTGTCCAAGATTGAGACTCTGACTCTGGCTAAGAACTATATCAAAGCTTTGACCACCATCATCCTAGACATGTCGGGGGCCTGCCTTCCCACTGAGGGAGCCCACTCAGAGGCCAGCGCTGCCAGGCTGCTGCAGTGCTACCAGCAGCACCTGGAGGAGGACGGGGAGGATGGGCTCACTCAGTACCTCAACCACATGCAGAGCTTTGGCCAGGAAAGCTAACAGACTGGGACTGTAAAGTGGTTTGGGGACCAGGAGACACCTACCTAATTGTGTGCCCCATACCAACTGACTGCTGGCCCACAGTGCCTGGCAAAAGTTTTCATACCTCATAAACTCTTTCACATTTTCTCACGTTACAACCACAAAATGTAGTGCATTTCATTGGGATATGTGACAGACCAACCCAAAGCAGTGTCTAATTTAGAGGATGAATGAAAATGTTACATGGTTTTCATCAGTATTTAAAAGTAGAAGACAAAAAATATGGTTTAAATATTTATTCAGCCCTATTTACTCCAAACTAAACTCCAATTTCCTTCAGAAATGACCTAATTAGCAACAACAGCCCACCTGTGGATAATTTAACCTCAGTATAAATGCAGCTGCTCTGTAAAGGCCTCAGAGGTTTGTTAGAGAACATTGGTTAATAAACTGCATCATAAAGACCAAGGAAAACAGCAGATACAGAGGCTACAAAATCCCAAACTCTGAACATCTCACCAAGCTCTGAGAGGCAATCCCTCATGCGAAAAACGTAGAAATCTGCACACAAATCTATCAAAAAAGGCCATAAGAAGTCCTGTTTGCAGGAGACACATCAAACCTTGAGAAGTGAATTGAGACGACGTGTTGTGAATTGGCGCTATATAAATAAACTGAATTGAAAACTGAATTCAAACATGTAGAAGAAGATACTCTGGTTGGTCTACACACTAAACACCAAGTATGACAAAAAACTAACACTGCACAACACCCCAAACACATACTTCCACATTGAAACTTGCTGGTGGCTGCATGATGCGGTGGGGATGCTTTTCTTAGGAAGGGTCAAAGAAACCAATCAGAGTTGATGGGGAAATGCATGGAACTAAATGCAGGGCGATCCTGGAAGAAAACCTGTTACAGACTGCAGATGACTTAAGACTGGGGCAGAGGTTAACCTTTAATCAGGGCAGTGACCCCAAACCTACAGCCAGAGCTTCAATGGAATGGTTCAGATCAAGGTATATGGATCCGTTAGAATGGACCAATCAAAGTCCGGGCATAAGCTAAACTTGCAATCAGTGACAAGATTTGAAAACTGATTTTCAGGGATGTTTAATCTCCTTTTGAGCTGATTTACAAAGCTGTTAGGTTTGTCAAACTATTGATTCAAGAGGCTGATTCAAACACGTTTCAGGACTTTATTTGTAAGAAATGTTGAAAACCATGTATCGGAACTTTTTCACATTCTAATGAAACGCACGAACGTTTGTGGTTGTAAAGGGACAACGTGGAATTGTTCAAGGGATGAGGATAGTTTTGCAATGAAACCATAATCCTATAAAACATGCTTGAACATGATGAGGTGGGTGGTGTAGAAGATGCTCATCCTTAAAGCCATATAGTTTGAAACATTCATAAAGCAGATAAAAAGACTGCAGTGAACACCAGTGTAAAATGTGAAATGCTTGTAGAAAAGAGGCCTGTCCCTTTTGCAACCCCTTTTTCTTTTGCTGTCCAAAGGACCTTGTTCTCCTTTGCACTATCTTGTGATCTCCCTATGTGTGTTTTGTTAGGAAACTTGCTGAGTGTATCCTCTGGTCATAACTGTCACATTCAGGAAGGTCTGAATATTCTAATGTTGCAAGATCGTAGTAATCAATTACAACTAAGCTGAGAAGGCATTTGCATCGTCTTCTGCATCATAAGCTGATTGGCTCTTTAAAGTGTGTTTGTTCTTTTTCCCTACTGCGTTTTCACTCATTCCAAAGGTTTTGTAAAAATATGAAGACTATTTGAATAGTTGCAATCAATAAAACCATTTATTTATTGACACTAACTTTTTTATTTTGTGCGATGCACAACTGGATCATGTTACACAAGGCCACATATCAGCACACGATCAGCATTTACAAACGCATCAGCAGAGTCAGACAGTCAGTTGTTATGCAAGTCTAGTTAAAGCAACATTTTATAAACTAATGTCCAAACTCATCTAAGTCCTTAGCAATAGAAACACTTCCCCATCTTAATACAGTTATCTTTACAACATTCACAATGCTAGCTATATTTATATATACATGTCAATAGCACAAAATATTTTTTACAACTGCTTAGTCATTGTCCCATTATCTGCTCAAAGGAAATAAGACAACATGTAGATGCAAGTGCTCCTGAGAAAGAGGAAGGTTTAGTTAAAAAATTTTAACCACAATTTTCAAGTAATCCACTTTTCCCCTGATTAATAAAAGCTAAATATTGCACATGCACCGCAATAACTTAAAAAAAAAATTAAATATCCCTCAAGTGGATGATTTCAATGAGAGAAAGTCAACAGATACTAGTTTGAGACACACCCCTGTTAAAATACCTGACTTTAAAGATAAAATTGATTTTAAATGTTGTTTCTCATGTTATGCAACATATCTACTGTGCAATTCAAGTAAAAACTTAAATATTGCAGGACAATAAAATAGCTGGAGACACTCTTAAACTAAAACCTTTTGATTCAGTTTTAACAATCAGTCCTTAAAATTAAATCCACATCTGCTATTAATTATAATAAATCTGCTTGCCCGGAAATAAAGGATTTTTGTGGCATTTTCTCATTTGCATCCTTGAACTAAAGCCATATGTTGCAGAGATGTGACAAAGGATCAGAAGAATCCTACTGTACAAAGGTATTAATCAGGAGAAGGGTACTAAAATATACACAGCATTATATGTGTACCATGGAGTGGTGAAGGTACAGGGTTTGGACAATGAAACTGAAACACCTGGTTTTAGACCACAATAATTTATTAGTATGGTGTAGGGACTCCTTTTGCGGCAATACAGCGTCAATTCGTCTTGGGAATGACATATACAAGTCCTGCACAGTGGTCAGAGGGATTTTAAGCCATTCTTCTTGCAGGATAGTGGCCAGGTCACTACGTGATACT